>CM040243.1:71955337-72078180 GCA_022545495.1 Chrysanthemum lavandulifolium
TTCAGGTTCAGGTTCTTCACTATTTCCATCACTCCGTATTATCTCAATTTATTAATTTCTTTTAGTATTTTGAAAATTGAGTTATGATTGTATATATTTAGGTGTTTTTAAAATTTGAGAGATGAAAATTAACTTCATTGCTTATTAGTTGTACAAGCTATTTCACTTATATGTTTTCTGCTATATCAATAAGTAGATATATATTGCCTAATGTGATTTTCGGTAGTGATTAAGTAGGAGTTATATCGGAATTACGCGGTTTTAGAATGCCAACTTATGTGTAAAAGTAAAATCCATTTCAAGGTGGCATAGTGGTAACCTGTTAGGCCGCGTACATCAAAGCTATAAAGGCTTGACATCCCGGGTAACGGAAACAGGGATACTTCTCTGTTTACCCGTTTTAACTTATGTGTAAAGACTAACACAATTAACATTAAAAGTTGTACCTGTGCTGAAATCATGTGCGGAATATGTCTGTGTTTTACATGTTGTGTTTTTGCATTAATATTGTATCACGATTGACATTCTATATATAGTCATGTAGTTTGGCAAACTATATCATGTTTGTAAGTAGTTTAGTTCTATGTGACCGTTATGTCTCCCGTTTGTAAAGTTTCCAACAATTTATTTCTGATTGTGTATACAACAAGTAGTTCTTGACACACGTCTTTCACATTAATTGTTATTTACGTACTTGTCAGTTCTCTTTTACAAGTACTGATGGTATTAGTTTTGTGCAACTGTTCTAGACTTCTTGCTGATTGTTTACAGTTTTTTATTAATTGTTTTGGTAGATAATGAAGATTCAGTTGTAATAAAGATGGAACTCAATCGGGCTTATTACCGCTGGCCAAGCTCAAGCGTTGGCAATGGTGGCTTCTTGTTAGTTTCAACATATGTTTTCTTATTATTGGTCAAATTGTTGCTGTTCTTCTGGGTCGGTTTTATTACGATCATGGTGGAAACAGTAAATGGATGGCTACACTTGTTCAAACCATAGGCTTTCCTATACTTCTCATCCCTATATACTTTTTCCTTCATCAAAAGAATCCTCAACTACATCCACCGCAACTTATTCGCTACCCGTTATTTTCTTGATCTATATTGTTGTTGGTGTCCTTATTGCCGGTGATAATATGCTATACTCTGTTGGATTGCTATATCTTTCAGCATCTACTTACTCGCTCATTTGTGCCACACAATTGGCTTTCAATGCAGTGTTTTCATATTTCTTAAATTCCCAAAAGTTTACTGCTTTGATATTCAATTCTGTGGTGGTTTTGTCATTATCCGCGTCTCTGCTTGCTGTTAATGATGATTCAGATAAACCAGCTGGAGTTACAGATGGAAATACGCTCTTGGTTTTGTGGCTACACTTTGTGCTTCTGCCCTTACGCTCTTCTACTTTCACTCATGCAACTTTCCTTCCAAGGTTATAAAAGAAACATTTTCTGTGGTTCTCGAGCTTCAAATTTACACATCATTTATTGCCACTTGTGTTTCTACCATCGGTCTTTTTGCTAGTGGTGAGTGGAAGACTTTGGGTGGTGAAATGGACGGTTTTAGTAAGGGGGGTCTGGCTTATGTGATGACGCTGGCGTGGACCGCTGTGGCTTGGCAAGTGTGTTCTGTTGGTGTTGTTGGGTTGATTTTTGTGGTGTCGTCACTGTTTTCAAATGTTATTAGTACTTTGTCCCTGGCTCTGACTCCTCTGGCTGCTGTGGCCGTGTTTCATGACAAAATGAATGGTGTAAAGATAATCGCTATGCTTTTGGGCTTTTGGGGTTTCTGTACTTACATCTATCAGAATTATCTCGATGATGCTGAGGATAAGAGGAAACAAACGGATGCTAATGGTATGCAACCTAAATCTCCGAGTTGAAGTTTTTTTCTTCTCAATTTATATCTAATTGTTAGATAGCCTATGGTTAAAGTTAGAAACTTAGATCTTTTGTAGTTTCTTTTTTATACATAGCATCAAATGTTCTTGGTTCGGAAAATTAATAATGGAATTTTTGGCTCGTTCTTTGGCATTAAGGTTTTTAGTTTATTTGATGCACATTTAGGGGCAGTTTTATCAGAAGCATCTACCCCATTGCTACTTGAATGAAACATAGCATCAACAAAAGCAGGAAACTTGCTCTTCCAGATGCACCAATTGAGGTATGTTTTGATTTTCTGGTCAAACGAGTCGATTTTAAGTTGAAAAGTTCATATAGTTTGGAAGGAAAGGTACCCTATCAGCAGAACTATTGGGTACATGTTTCAAGAATAAAATTATAGAGGCGTGGATTGAAAATGACTCGTTTGACCGTCAAGTCTGAACATATTTCTTATCTTGCAATGGAGGTAGTGGATTTCCTCTATACATAATTGTGCATGTGAGGAAAGAGCATGGTGGTGGCTTTTGACAGTGGTAGGGGCGGCAGCCGTGACTGAGATTTTGTTGTTGACGGTGGCCATAAGGGTTGTACTGTTATTATATACCTATTGTTGTATTTTGTGCCTAAATGTGTGCTAGTAAATGTATACCTATATTGCTATAAACAAACTACATATAATGAGAAATTGTGATTGTACTGACAATATATAAAAGGGTCCTCATAAATCTTAAGAATTGAAAAATCCTACTCTTGAACTTATTCCACTTCTCACTTCTCAGAAATATAACACTAACATACTTTGAGGCATTTCTAGTATTAAAAATGTAACTCGAGCTTTGGGTCTCCAACTTAGCAACTAAAGTAGCAAGTTGGGCTAATCTTGTTGCCTGCTGGTTATTGTTTCCTGTTACATTACTAGTTAAAGCCTAAGAGCCACGCCAAACTGGATATGGCGCCGCAATAGGGAATCAGAACCGACGCCATGGCTATAGCGGCCGGTTATCCGTATTTTTCTTTTATTGCTTTTTTCAATAAAAACGTGTGTGTTTTGTGTTAGAGTGAGTGTTGGGTGTGCAGTGTGTTGTAGACAAGGCGTTGAAAAATATGTTTTTTTCTTTTTTTCTTTTTTTTTTCACTTTAAACTATATTCTAAATACTTTATTATGTTATTAGTCCATGATGGTTTGTTTTAATACACAGTTAGTCTTGATGGACATTTTAGTCTGAATTTATTTTATCAACGTTATTAGTCTTAAAATACATTAAATTTGGTTTTAATTATGCAATGTTTGTATTTTTATGTGTTTGTTTAAATAAATTTAAAAGTTAAATACTTCATAAATTTAAAAATGAAATAGTATATGTACTTTATAGGAATAACATGTTATAGGGAGGGTGATTTTGATTGTGTTGTATCTTCTTATAGGAATGACACTATAACTATGAAAGTGATTAAAAGTGTTTGTTTAAGATGAAGGGGGCCACAACTATGGTAATGAATGATAGATATAATCCATACTTCATATACATCATCTAAAGAGGTAGGAATAGATCTTTCATTAGTGAGAGACCCACCACTACTATCAAACACATACCCATTGTCATTCATGACAACATACCAAACGCACCCAAGATAGTGTCATAGAGAAAAAGAAAGTGAGGAACAACAACCCTCTAAGATTGAATGTAATTGTGATAAAAGTCACCGACGCCACATCAACTCATATCTACATTCATTTTTTCACCAAACCAACCACTAAATACATAAAGTGTTCACTACCAAACCAACCATGCAAACATAACCCAGTTAAACACGAAATATACCTTACAATACATTTACACACGCAACAATAAAAAATTCATTTGGTCATCCAATGACCTAACCACTTCCAAAAATTGGCCTTAGTGCATGCTTGATGAGAGGTGTGATGGGGATGACACAAGCTTGAGGGGTGTTCACACGTGAATGGAACTACCATTTCGAGTAATCTAGCATGTTATAGGGTATGGTTGAACTCTAAAGGAGGATTTTTCGGTTAAGTCTTGCTCGTCTTCCTTTGGTTTCTAGAAATAGAATATCAACCGGATTTGTAACGGTTGGAACAAGGGTAAATATTTAAGGTGGTTCACATAAAAACCCTAGTTAATAATTATTGGTTTAATAAATGTTTAACATATGTTTCTCGAATGCTAAATCCAAACAAATACCATTAGCCGTGTGAAAGTGACATGTCTATCACGATGATGTAACAAACAAACATGATTGGGACGTTGCCAATCTCGAAAATCAGGATGTTGATACATATAAACAGTCTTCGAAAGCTGACTATGAAGAAAAACATTATTGACATCTAAGTGGTGAACCGGCGAGTGTCGAGAAACCATTAAATTAAGCACAATGCGAATGGTAGCAGGCTTAATTACCGGACTTAATATCTCATCACAATCAACACCAATCTGCTGACTGCGACCATTAGCAACAAGAAGAGCCTTGTATCTGCTAAGGGATCCATCTGCAAAATACTTGTGCTTGAGCAACCACATGGAACGAGTAATGTCCGTGTCAGGTGAGCGCGACACAAGAATCCAAGTTTCATTTTTAATAAGCGCATTATATTCATCAAGCATAACACTCTGCCAATTTGGGTATGTAAAAGCAACATTGCATGATTTGGGAATGGGGGAGATATTTGACATATGATGGTTAAGATGCAAAGAGGGCTTATTTGTTCCGGCTTGAAAACGTGTGACCTTGGGTGAGTCGACAAGGGATGGCGACGATTATTGTTGGTAGTCGGGGTGAACAAAGCCGAAGGTAGAGGTAATGAAGGGGTGGGTTGGGCCAATGACGGTTAGGTGTTGGGTTGAGCAGATGAGTGGGCCGAAATTGTGGGGGCGAGTGAAGCCTCATGGGCTGGTGTATGAGAGGTAGGATCGGCGGTATGAGGGAGGACAACTAGTGTAAGTATTGGTGGTGAGTCGTCATCCGAATCGTTAGCAAGAAATGAGTAGGATGAAGACACGTCTGGAGATACCAAGCCATAAGGAAAAATGGTTTCGTCATAGGTGACGTGGCGAAATATGATTATTTTGTTGGTGGAAAGATCAAGCATCGATACCCCCGATGATTTGAGGGGTACCCAAGAAAGACACATGTGTGGATCGCAAACCAAGTTTGTGTGAGTTGTAAACATGACGAAAACATATGCATCCATATACGCGAAGAAATAGGTAATTGGGCTTGGTTTTATAAAGGCGGGTAAATGGAGTGTCGTTATTAATTGCGGTGGATGGAAGGATGTTAATGAGGTATTTGGCTATGTAAAGTGCTTCCACCTAGAAGTGCGGGAGGCGAGCTTGAAATAGCAATGTGTGAATGAGGATAGTTATGGCTCATATCATGTGTTCAGATTTGCCATTATGTTGTGAGCTTCGAGAACATGAGAAACACATATGAATCCCATGTTTGTCAAATAAATTATTGAATGTGTGGTTATCGAATTCTCCGCTATAATCACATTGAAAAGCCTTAATGTCAGTATTAAATTGAGTTTTAACAAGGGTACAAAAATGAACAAATGTATTGAAGTGTCAGATTTATTACGCAACATATATAACTAACTAAAAAAAGGACGTAATATTTCCCACCAAGGCTCGGAAATGGAGATTCCACAAATACGAGTGAACAATGTAAAAAATAGAAGTAACAATAGAGTCTGAACTAACAAATGGAAGTTTCACGTGTTTGCCTAGCTGACAAGCGTGACAAAGAACGGGAGACTTCGTTTTATTACAAACAATTGAACTACTAGAAATAAGGGAACGTAGCACATCACTTCCAGAGTGACCTAGTCATTGATGCCACACTGACTTGTGGTGTAGACCTAGGGAAAGCTGGAGGACTCGTAGGTAGGCTTGTTGACCGGGTATAAGTCTCCAGAACTGCTACATTGGAGAAGTATTTTGCGAGTCAAATAGTCCTTCACAAATCATCTCATAAAGATAATAATAGATATCATACCATATAAATAATACATGAGAAAGCATAAATAAGCTAGGCCTAAATAATAAATCGGGCCAAGCTTAAAACCAATAACCATAGTACCAATATCCTCTAACAAGATTCGCCAACTTAAAATTTAAGAAGTAGATTGAAATAGGGGTGTTCATGGGTTGGGTAATATCCGAATAAACCGAAAACTGAAACCAAACCGAACCGAAAGTAACCGAACCGAACTCATAACCGAACCGAATTTGCTAAAACCGAACTGAACCGAATTAAATATTCGGTTCGGTTCGGTTATGGTTTTAGCAATCCGAACCGAAAACCGAATTCAAATAAATATATATTTTTTAATATATTTATATAAAAAAAATATTAAAACTCTTTTAAATATAAATTTTTTAAGCTTTAATTTTTTTTTCTTTCTAAAAATCTTATAAATAAATGAATAAATAATTAAATTTATGTAATTCGGTTCGGTTTTCGGTTATTCGGTTCGGTTGAATCATTTTAAATTCGGTTCGGTTCGGTTCTCAGTTATACTCAGAAAAAAAATTAACCGAACAAACCGAACAATCCGATAACCGAACCGATGAACACGCCGAGATTGAAATTTATAAGCTTATTGCACGGGGTTGGATTTGAAAATCTTGTTATCAAGAATCCCAATAAGCATTAAACGATGGAATAAACTTGGAAGCATTTGGTGACCTTAGCAAACTCTTAGTATTGCTCACTAGGAAGTAAGTGCAAGTGAGACACTTTCACCATTTTATAGTTGATGGCTACACACTTGAATAAGAAATATCCTACATGACTAAAATCAATATACTTCTAAAGAGTATGCTAAAGATTATATGTTAGACATGTTATAAAAATACAATGAAACTTTTTTTGTTTCAAATTAAATGTTCACTTTCAAAATACGTTAAGAAAAAGATGAAACCATTACATTGTGCAGCAATAAAATTTCATATTATCCGCTTAGAAATAGTTATATTAGTTCTAATCGAAATGAACAATTATTTTAAGACGAACTAAAATAGCAACATAACCAAGCTCGAGTTTTTTTCTAAATGTCAGGTGGGCTTGATGTCCTTGTATCGGCCATCGGGCCTCGAAGTTGATCCATTACAATATTTTCACTTTTCAAAATGCATGGCATCGACGACCTCTGGAGAAAACATTGAGCCATGCACTTTTCATAAAATACTTGAAAGAGACTTCCATTTTCATATAAAGTGAAAATAGGATTAAGACTCGTATCTCGTGACTCCATCAGACTCAAAATTCATTTCAACTTTCTAAAACTATATACAGATTTTATAAGGATTTGCATTCATTAAATGTAGTCGAGCTATGTATCATTCATATTAAAAGTAGTAATAATAAAGTTATATTTTTACCTCTTTTCTTAGAGCACTCCCATCGTTCGAGGTTATGAACGCCGTTAAGCACGGCGTTAACGCCGTTATAGGCGTGCCGATGGGAACGAAATGGGATAACGGCGTTAAAGGGGCGTTGCCGCCGCGCCGTTATGGGTCTAAAAAAAAAAAAAAAAAAAAAAAAAAAATTGAAAATGTTACAAAACTAGTCCTTGTAACGTTAAGATTTTAAAAATTTAAAAAACCCCTAACGGCTAGTTTTAAAAAAAAAAAAATTAAAAACATTATTTCTGGCTATAAATACCCATTAAAAGCTATTTTTTTCACACTTCCTCTCACACTTTATATACTTCTCTCACACTTTCATTATTCAAAAAATCAAATTCGTTGTAACAATGGATCCAAATCAATCGGTGATTTTCCTACGTCTTGGTCGACGGAGAAGACCTAGCAGACTTCCAATTTATGGCGTCCGGCGTGACAGTATCACCCGGTTGGAACAAGGGAAGGCGGTGAATCTCAACATCCTACTGTCCTCGTGCCCATATATATCGTGAGCGTGAGCTGCGAGAACGTCTGCTTCAACGATTATTTCGTACAAGGTTGTAAGTATTCAAACCGGAATTTTCGTAGAAGATTTCGCATGGCCGGACACTATTCACGCAAATAGTTGAAGATATTGAATCTTATACTTCCGATAATATTCCGGATCATTTTAATTACTTTAGCGGAACACCGATGCTTGTGGTCGAATGAGTATAAGTCTTTCAATGAAGTGTCGTCGCCATCGCATGATTAGCGTCGGCACTCACCCGATGCATTTGATGAATACTTGCAAATGGGTGCGAGACGTCACAATTATGTCTTGATAATTTTAACAAATGTATTATTGATTTGTTTATGCGGGAGTATTTAAGAAAACCAACGTGGGCGACATTCAAAAATTTATCAACTACATGAAGAAAAACATGGTTTTAGGGAATCTTGGTAGCATTGATCGCATGCCTTGGGAATGGAAAAATTGTCAGTTGGCTGGCGAGGGCATTTTGCTGGGGTGATAAAAAATACCCAACATTATCTTGAAAATTCGTCTTCTCAAGATTTATGGATCGGCATGCATTTTTGGGATGGCGGGGCAAATAACGATATTAATGTTTTAGATAACTCTCCGTTATTCGATGACCTTCTGCGATAATGCCCCAAGAGCACCTTATATGGTCAGCGGGCCCAGGTATGAACAGGGGTATTCTTGGTGATGGAATTTATCCACGATGGGCAACTTTCGTCAAATCCTTCACGGCAACAAGCGATGAAAAACATACGTGCTTTAAAAGGAGACAAGAAAGTGCAGAAAGGATATTGAGCGTGCTTTTGGTGTTCTTCAAGGTCGTTGGGGTATACTACAACAACCGCAGCGTCAATTTGAAATTGCTACGATACGTAGAATCATGTATTGTTGCATTATTATGCATAACATGATTGTAAAGATCAAAATTTGAATTACGTGACTATAACGAAGCGTGGGTAGATCCGTCAAGAAATTTGAGGCAACGAAGATGGATCGAAAGATGTGATACTCACGGATCGTGAAAGCGCAAAAAAATACACGACCGACAACGCATACCCAACTCCAGCGGGACCTTATGGGCGTGTTTGGAAGAATAATCTTGAACGATACGTAGACAACAACAGCAGCGAGCGGCGACGATGAATAAGTATTTTCACGTATTTTTATTAAGCGAAGTGTGTTTTTTATTTAATTTCGTTGTTTTTTTTTTTTTTTTTTTTAATCTCGTATTGTAATATGTTTTAGTTTTAATGAAATGTTTGTTTTAGTTTAATAAATGAAATGTTTGTTTTAGTTTAGGGTTGAAATTGAAAATATGAAATATTATTGGTGTTATAGTGTTATTGGGATGTTATGGATGAGAGTGTTTTTGGGATGTTAATGTTAAATGTTAAAAGGCGATGTGGCGGCGTGGATGGTGTTATTGGTGTTATGGTGTTATGTATGGGAGTGCTCTTAGAGTGATAACGTACTTCTTGAGTTTTCCATAGTTCACGTGGTCATAGAAAACACTTTCTCATAATTCACACGAATCAAAACAAACCTTTACCTAAATTGTTCTTCATTAAGGGGGTGTTTGTTTCGGCTTATATAGCCGGCTTATGGCTTATTTGGTTTTGAGCTCATGTCTCATAAGCTCACTTTTTTCAGTTTGTATTGAAACTTTTTAGCTTATATATGCTTATTATGAAATAATAAACTTATAAGCCAAAAAGTTTCAAAATTAGGTTACAAAAAATGAGCTTATGAAACATAAGCCCAAAATCAGATAAGTTATAAGCTGGTTGTATAATCCGAAACAAACACCTCCTAAGCCGAACTTAGTTAGTTATGCTTATTCTTTTGAAATAATAATCATAAGCTCTCACAAGCTACGAAACGAGATTCACATTTTCACAGAAAAGATAGATTATAAGGGGACTTAATTGACCAAATAATATATAGTCGGGTAGTGGTTTTATTTGATGTCATTAAATCAAAGTTGGTGGAAGTTTATGTTAGATTTTAAACATGTCAAAAGAATAAAGAGCACATTTTAGATTATTCTCAAATTTAAAAATTAAAAAGAAGTTATTCATTATTGTGAAAGTTGACTTTGTATTTAAAGAAAGAAAATCTTTTGGTAAATGGGTAGCCGGTGGGGTTATCAAAGCTTAAGTTCAAAGAATGTCCCAAGGGGAAACAATGTGATTTAAAGAACATGCATCAACAATCATTTTTCTGCTAAAAATAATGAAAATGTTGATAGGTGATGGGAGACCATCAAATTTGCTTATAGATTTGCACGAACCAAAATGGATTCCATGTGTCATGCACTTTAAGGTCCAATAGTAAAAGCCATAATGTGTAGGTTAAGAAATGAACTAACAAGCGTAAGCTTAAATCTTCTTACAAATATTATCAAGAAATAGTTCTAAATGATAATTTTAAGTGTTTGGAATTTAATTAGTACTTTTCACACTACTTAGAGATAGGTATATGGAATATTTTAAAATTGTTAGATGTATTGGAAGTGACTTAATTCATGATTAATAGCTATGAAATGCATTTTATTGAAGTCGGATAGAAAATTTATAGCATGAAAAATTTGGACAAGATGCATTGGAGATTTTGCACTATTTTATATAACGGAAAATAATTCATGTGGTTCACAGTAACGTTACCCCCCAGTTTGCCTCGTTGGGTAAACATTTTGAAATGATCACATGAAGTATGAAAACTATCGAAAAGAATCTGGGTTAAGCAGACATTAAAATGAATAAAAACCACGACTTCTTCAAATAACCTTATGAACACAAATTTTCTCCGTGTACCTTCTTTAGAGATCTTTTAATAAGGTTTAATTTTGATAGACGGGCTTACTGGTTAACACATCAAAATTACACTCTAGAAAAATACAAACTGTTTCTTAATAATGTATTTCAATTAGAAGTTTTCTATTGGAGGATCTATAAATAAATAATCGTTCGAAGGTACATTTTCGACGATCTCTACACTTTTATTCTCATTTTATAACACAACTTGTGATGGCGTATATGGTCTGAATGCCCATTATATGGCGAAGTAACCTTTATCCGAAATATCTTGATTATGCGGTCAATACCAAGAACCATAGGTATGCCGCCTATCCTTATTCACGGGATGTTGTCTCGACGTCTCACGCGCGACACCTATTCTAGAGATAGTTGGGCTCACCGTCCCGTAAGTGTCGAGAACAATACCGTAACAATAGTGCGCAATACTTTAGACATTATAAATACATTCACATTTACTCGCATACGGTGGCGTTTATTGATTCTCTCTCATATTTATTCTTGACTTTTTCGGCATAGACTTATACATACTCACGTCAAGTTTTGTCTTAAGATCACGCGGCGGCGCTAACGATTTTTCATACATACAAAGTATCGAAAAACTTTGCCGCACCAAACCGAAGGATCCATTGATATTCTACTTCAGCACAAAGAATTACTTCAAAAAATTTTAACATGCAATAAAGATTATTAACTTAATAAGTCCACTGGTTTTTTTTATAAAAACTGTAGGCACACAGGTAGAAAGATGTCGCATTCGTGATTTTTAAACATGATAATGATGTTGGAAAAGTTAGTTCGTCAAACCAACTTATAAACATAGATTACAAACATAAAAAGGACTTTTTAGGTAGAATTATATTGATGTCTATATAGCAAATGGCTGTCTTTTTATAATCTCATAAGCGATATAATGATCATCATAGTGGGGAGTCAAAACAATACAATTAACACCTACCGAATCATATAATTACGCGTACGTGTATGTGTTATGAGCATAAACTTTAAAAAGGTCAGTAAAGCCGCATAGCGTGAGGCTTGGTCGTGCGCACGCAATGCTTATTAAGCCGTTTTATGTCGCATTTTTCGAACTCGATATATATGAAATATGATATAAATATATAAATATTTTCATATTTTGTGCCGCTTTATGACACGTCTTATAAACGTAAAAGGTTCATCTTGACCGCAAAAACGTAAAACTTGATCATACCGTCACGCCTCACACTATTTATAACCTTGGTTATGAGCTTTGAGTCAAAAGGTTAAAACCTTAAAATAGCAAATTTGTCATTCAAAATATATCTAAAAAATCAAATTTGACAATTGTTTTTCTAAAAGCTCTCATTTAACATTAGGGTCACTTCATGTCATATCAATTATATTGTTTCATCCATCTGAAAACATAGATGCAAAGTTGTTTAGATAAACATAAACGCGCGCAACCTTCAGTATTTTGAGTTGGAGGTGGCAATTCGGGTCGGATTCAGGTTGGCGGATACGGGTTAGCGATTAACGGGTAAAAACCTCAACCGAACCACGACCGGTTTAAATAATTAGTCGGTAGTGTCAACCCTAAATGATTGCACATAACTCGAACACGACCTATTTAACTCGTATATATATATATATATATATATATATATATATATATATATATATATATATATATATATATATATATATATATATATATATATATATATATATATATATAAGTTGTTGAGTTAAATAGTTACATGGTTGAATAGATTAAACAGTTTCGGGTTGGCCCATTTAACCGCTTATCTAAACAAATTGACACATTACATGGATTAAATAGATTAATCGGGTTCAAGGGTCGACCCATAACCCATATAATAAAGTAAATATAAATTTTTTAAACGGGTTGACGAGTCGACCTGTTTAACCTATACCTAACCCGTTTAACCTATACCTAAACCCTAAACCCTAAACCCCAACCTTTTAATTTTCATGTCGGTCATAGATCGGGTTTCGTGTCGGGTCAAAAATTGTCGCCCCTAGCTTCACTAAAAGATTAATGACTTTCTTACTAACTTTTACTCACATAAAAGATTAATGACTTTCTTACTAACTTTTACTCACATAATTGGTTTGAGCCCAATGTAATTCGAGAGAAGTTAAGTTCAACCATCAACAATGAACGAGCTAGCTAATACTTCCAGAAAAAAACAGAAACCTCAAGTAACGACTGTTAAAAAAGAATAATACAGTGTATGTAGGGTGTGCTAGCTTGCAAATCTAAAAGAAATACGGGTTTTTCTGTCATAAAAAATGATCATAGATAATGCCGTTGTATTGCTTTTTAATGAGGCGACCTTAAGAGAAGACGACAGGACGACACATGTAACGTAAAGCTAATGGTACACTCTTTAGGTTTCAAGGGACCGATATACTTAAATGAAGGCTCGCAATTGACTTATAACAAATTAAATTGAAAGAGCTCACCAATTTGGACTTAATACTTGGTCAAAACTGAACTCCAAGACGAAAAGTTGATTACGAGTTCGTAAATTTTCTACAGGAGATGCACAGCCACAAAAAATATGGTGGTACACTGAAGTAAACAAGTGATGTATATATAACCTGCATGGATTTTTATTTTTATTTATTATTATTATTATTATTATTATTATTATTATTATTATTATTATTATTATTTTGTCATACGATTAACACGAGTCAAGTTGGATTCAGAGACGGAGCCAGTGGGGGGGCTGGCGGGTGCTCGGCCCCCCCTAACCGACCCAACTAGAGCAGCTTGCAGCTTTGTTTCCGACCTACGGTTAGTGAACGACAATGTTATGGTTTATGAAGTCTTCGATCTAGCCCCCTCCAATCATCCATATCTAACCATACATACTGTCATGATGCTCGTTGAATGATAATTGTGTATTGCAATCACTCAATTAAGCGGCCTTTAAATGGCAGAGAATGGGTTTACGAAGTAAAGGAGTGAATGAACATAGAGTGTGAAAGGGAAAGTGAAGAAGAAGATAAGAAAGAGAGTGTTTTTTGACTTTTTATTTTTTCTTGTCCCCTTATTTTATAGTAGTATTTAAAGGATAACTCTTTTATTGTTTCAACTCTTTATATTGTTTTTAAACTTTTTTTTTAGTTGTATTGAATAACTTGCTCAAAAAAAGTTTTATTGAATAATATATATATCAGTAAGAATAAATTTTTTGTGTGCATATCTTTTATATCATTCGAAGGGAAGAAAACTTAGTTATTTTGTTTTTACGCTATTCCCACATTGTTAGTATCGTTTGCTTGTTTTCTTCATTGTCTCAACTTTTCGAGTAATTAGTATTTCAAATGTTTATGTATATTTATGAACATTCCATTTTATGGTTCACATTATTAAGAAATAGATTTTAGTATTTGAGGAAAAACTGTTTAAAAATAATTGAAAGAGTGATTAAGAATGTAGCAAATCCGGATGCCTAGTTAGTTTAGAGTGTTTGTGTAAAATTTGTTGATTTGATAACAATCGACTATTTTTATTGATGATTGAAAGTCTTATACATCAAGTTAAAGAACTAATTATAATTTCATATGCGTTATAAATTGATCGGGATAGTTGAACCATTGAACCGGTGTTATTGTAAAATTTATTCTGACCTCATATAAAAATTTTAATTTCCGTCCCCTTGGTTGGATTGACGTTATTTCTTAACTAAAATTTCTATTAGCCTTGTGGTTTGTCCGTTTTAAAAGTTATCGAATTTACTTCTTGTTGACGATATCAAGGTAACACGAAATTATACTTTTCATTTGTTACTTGGATGTTACAGTATATTATATAGTTGTCGGGATCTCGATCACGATCTTGATCTTCACTGATTTTACGATCTTGCAAAGTAAAACGATCCGGATCATACATGGGATATTCTGAAGCTTAAGATCTTATATCGATCCCGATCTTGACCATCTGATCTAATCCGATCCGATCTTACTTTTCTGATTCTGTTAAAAACTACTGAATTTATGGGTTGTTTGTTTGTAGAATTCAAAAACAACATGTTAATCTTTTAAACATTTTATAATCATAATTTTAGACAACATTTATATGAAACATTAATAGTATTTTATGGTTATAATGTATTATAATTTGTTAATTTGTATAAAATTACATAAACTATAAGAAATAACGTTAGAGTGGGATCTTAAGATCCCGATCCGATCTTACGATCGCGTCTTTAAGAAGAAAAGCGATCCCAGGAGGATCCCGTCGACAACCTTTTACTCATATGTGTTAATAAAGTTTCACAAATCAGTGCTAAAAATAGAGAATGTATCGTACATGTGATTTTTATTTATTTATTTATTTTTATTATTATTTTTAACATTGAAGCAGTAGACACATTTATGAATAACAAAATTGAATAATAATTTGAATTAGAGTAGGTACATTTTTAAATAATGAAGCTGTAGCTACATTTAAACGAATTGAATATGGAGAAATGTACTCATCGAATATATATAATTAAGGCTTAATTTTGTTGCAGGGGATACAGTTGCAGCTACTAGGTACATTTATGAATAACAATTTTGAATTAAATTCAATATTAAGAGATAGTTAAAAATTGTTGTTATAATAATCTTAGACGAAGACTTGCGTCAAGTGACGGAAAATCTTAGCGGCGTAAAATTAACGAAGTGTGATATTGTGGTAAGTGTTTGATTCATATCACATTCAAAATAGAATGTGAAAATATCAAATGTAATATCAAGCGGTTTGTAACGCGATAATTCAATTCGATCAAGCATACATTCTTAGCATGTATAAAAGAACAAATAAAAACATTTATTGAAGCGAAAATAATAACTAACAACTGACGTTCTCGTGGCGTAAAACTTCGACACACTACGTTTGAGGTGTAGACTCCTCCTTCACCGAACTCTTTGTTGGTTTCGCTAATACCTTTCAAAATGTTTATGTCATTCACGGTTACAAGAACGAAGTAAACAATAATATAAGATGAAGCAAATAGGAACAAGAACAAAGCAAACATGAACCACGAAGCAAAGCAATTCTAATCTCAACATCATCATCAACATTTCTTTATTTTGTTGTTTCATTTCTTTCAACCGATTAGTAATTTGGGTTTAAATTTTCATTTGCATTTCTTTATAGGCAATAGAATACACTATATCAAACCATTCATATATATAAAGTGAATGTTAATTTGATTTTTTTCCATATTTATATTAAGTCAACCAACTGCATGGTAATGTGAATGCTAATTTGCTGTCAAGTGTTTAACCTCAATGGTTGACTTAATAATGTGCTATATGCTAAATAGATTTATGCTAATTTTCATTGCCATGCATAGAACGAAGCAATATGAATCAAACCATTGCATCGTAAAATGAATGCTATATTGTTGTCAAAGTGTTTAACATCAATTGTTGACTTAATAATGTGCTATATGCTAATTAGATTTATGCCAATTTCCATAGAAGGAAGCAATATGAATCAATATGAATTACATTAAATTAAATAGTTGTTGAAGTTGCCATGCATATGAAAAAGAACCAAGATAACACAAAAAAGTTGACATGCAATAGTTGTTAAAGTTGCCATACAATTTCATTCAAAATAACACAAAAAAGAAAAAGAACCAAGATTCAATAATTCTGTAATCCCAACATTTTTTTACACATGCCTAAAAGATCACGGAGTTGGTTTTGTTCAGTTGCGTCATTTGAAACACTTATGGGCGATTCCATGATGGCCAGTGGTGGTGATGGTGATCTCACAAGAGGTAAACCTTCTGCTGGAGGAAGCAACCAACTCTCGACCGTGTTTGTATTTGACCGCTTTGGCAAGCTTTGTTAAGATTTGAATGACTTGATTCATGCTAGGGCGTTCCACTGCTTGTTCTTCAACACTAAGCAACGCTACAATGCAAAACTGATACATTAAACATGGGTATAACTCATGGGTTAGTGTGTTTGGAGGTATATGATAGATCCACTCTCTCTCTCTAACATGTTCTTTGTTACCGCCAATCATCTTTCTTATCATTGCACGATGTCCACACCATATCCAAGTATATTGATATATACATGCGTCTTGAGATATCGAAATACCAATAGCGAAAAAATATGTATGACAACATAATAAGAAAAGATTAAGAAAGAACAACTCTTAGAGCACTTCATTTGTATTAACTTTTATGGAACATATGTTCCATGGTAATTCATCAAATGCTATATTAATCTATAAAAAGAGAAAAAAAAATAGAAAACATTTAGTCTTCTGGAAAGAAAAGTATTAGTCAAGAAAAACAATAAGTGTGGTTTGATTTTTCATTTGCATATCTTTATATAGACAATGAAATACACTATATCAAATCATTCCTATATTTAGAGTGAATGCTAATTTTATTTAGAGTATGTTAATTCGTGTGATTAGTAGAGTAATTGCCAATTAGTAGTTAATTTTAATAGAGCAATTGCCATATGTAGTACTAATTCAAAGATGCCATGCAATTTTAATAGTTTTCTTCTCTCAATGTTTGAAAGTATGCTATTTCCTTGTTTCAATGTTTGAACGTGTAGTTAATTTTAATAGAGCAATTGTCATATGTAGTACTAATTCAAAGTTACCATGAAATTTTAATAGTTTTCTTCTTTCAATGTTTTTTCAATGTTTCCTTAAAAAATTTAAGTTTCCCTGATTGAATTATTTGATTTGAAAATGATAGTCAAAGTTTCCAAATCTACATTGCAAAACGCCAGCCACAATGACGTCCAAATTGGTTTTCCACTTCCACTTTCAAAACGCCAGCCACATTCAATGTTGACCAAAGTTTAAGTTTTTGACTTTCAATATTCAATATTCAAGTTTTCACTTTTTCCCTTTGACCATTTTTCCATTTTATATAGCAAAGATAATAATAAGAGTGAATTACATAATCGTCCTTGTGGTTTGCTATAAATTACGGATCTTGTCCCGTGGTTTTTTTAGCGGGTTTCGTCCCATGGTTTCAAAGTTCACGGATCTTGTCACGTCGGCCGGTCCCAAAGGACCTCCGCAAATACTTTCTAACGTGAGGGCTAACGTCATATTTTGGTGTTAACGATCGAGTTAATTACATAAATCGTCCTTGTGGTTTGGTAAAGTTACGACTCTTGTCCCCGTGGTTTATTATAATATATATTTTTTTAAAACTATTTTTCTTTAAAAAATTAATTTTATTAAAAAATAAAATTAAATTAAAAAAACAAAAAAAAAAAACTTTTTAATTTTATTATAAAGCGAATGAAGCCGTATAAAAAGCGTTTTTATACGGTTCTCTATTTTACGCTTCATTTGTTTTATACGGTTTCGTTCGTTTTGTATGAAAATGTATGAAAAAAATTTTGTACAAAAATATCGTTTTGTATGAAAATGTATGAAAACATTTTTCATACAAAACGAATCGAAAAATGTACGTTTTCATACAAAAACGTTCACTTTCATACAAAACGTACATTTTAAACAAAAACGACGGTTTTGTTTAAAATGTGCGTTTGTATGAAAACGCGTCATTTTAAAAAAAAAAAAAACGGTTTTGTTTAAAATGTACGTTTTGTATGAAAAAGTACATTTTAAACAAAACCGTGCGTTTAAAAACGTTTTGTATAAAAACAAATGAACGAATAAAGCGGACAAAACCGTATAAAAGCGTTTTTATACGGCTTCATCCGCTTTATAATAAAATTCAAAAAAGTTTATTTATTTTATTTTTATTTTTATTTTTTAATAAAATTATTTTTTAAAAGAAAAACAGTTTTAAAAAAAAATATTATAGTACATTTTAAACAAAACCGTACATTTTAAACAAAACGACATTTTAAACAAAACCGCACGTTTTTGTTTAAAATATACGTTTTATGAAAATGTACGTTTTGTATGAAACGTACATTTTTCGATTCGTTTTGTATGAAAAATGTTTTCATACATTTTCATTCAAAACGACATTTTTGTACAAAATTTTTTCATACATTTTCATACAAAAACGAACGAAACCGTATAAAACAAACGAACGTAAAATAGAGAACCGTATAAAACGTTTTTATACGGCTTCATTCGTTTATAATAAAATTAAAAAGTTTTTTTTTTTTTTTTTTTAATTTAATTTATTTTTTAATAAAATTAATTTTTTAAAGAAAAACAGCTTTTAAAAAAAAATATATTATAATAAACCATGTGACAAGAATGAACTTTACCAAACCACAAGGACGATTTATGTAATTAACTTCGATCGTTAACACCAAAATATGACGTTAGCCCCTCACGCGAAAGTATTTGTGTGGAGGTCCTTTTTGGGACCGGCCGACGGGACAAGATCCGAATTTTGCAAACCATGTGACGAAACCCGCTAAAAACCACGGGACAAGATCCGTAATTTATAAAGAAACCACAAGGACGATTTATGTAATTCACTCTAATAATAATAATAATTTTGAAAAGGAAGCGTGGGGTTTCTTTTGAGGATGGTAAAAAGAGTTACGCCCGACAGACTTGCTATTATTCAATTTGGATTCGCCGAAGGACACGTGTTTGGATGTCAGCGGGATCTCTCCTTTTGCGGTATTGATGCAAATTTGTGGGCTCCAGGAGTGGCTTTACATAACTGTAGAAGAAGAAAAAAAAATATATGTCAAATGTGAAGAAAATGGCTACAAGTTAGTCCCATTTGCTTTTCTACTTTCGGGAGTTTAATGCGAAGCTTAGATACACTTTCACATATCAAAATCCGTTGCATTACCACTCGAATAATGTCAAGAGTGGACTTTTATTTTCATAGGCTAATGTTTGTATTTAGAAAGAGTGGGTTTCAACGTGAGTGTCTAGAACTTCCCACCAACTTCAGAATATCATTTGGTATTCTAATGAAGTGATGGTTATAATAAAATAATAATAATAATAATATTGAATTAGATTCTTTGTTTTCTATTTATATGAGTACTATAACTCTTAAACATTTTCAATCGAACAGAAAAAAATTTTGCCTGAGGAAACAACATTGCTAATATCGCAATTCACTCGTCTCTATACATTTGTACCAATTTTAGCCTTTTAAGTAGCAAATAGCAAATTTTGCGCGGTGTTTTTCTACGTATGTTGACATTCGATTCTGACTTAACAACCTTAATGTCGCCACAAAACAAACAAACGTACTAGTTAAGTAGAGAACTATCAAAATCAATTTTGATACGTGGATTTTTATACTACCGAATTTTATTTGCGATATAGTACTCGTTTCCTTGTGTGAATGAAACAGTGTAGGTATTCGATTCTGACTTATCGAGCTTAATGTTGCCACATAAAAACACTTGTACTATGTCGCTTGTTTAAGTGGAGAACTATTAAAATCAATTTTGATAAGTGTACTTGTCATTCTACCAAATTTTAATATGCGATATAGTCCTTATTTCTTTACTTGTGTGAATGAAACACGATACATGATTGACGAATATGAAGAAAGAATCAACAGATTACGCATCTCATTCATGTATGTACGTACGAGGATTATTAAGCAAATAAGAGGATTTTGTCGTATATTATGAGGTGTTTGTTTAAGCTTATTTATGAGCTTATGTAATATCGGCTCATTTTGAACCAACTCGAATTTACTTTTGTAATTATGTGCTTAGATACGCAACAAGTTTATAAAAAAGAATTTCAAAATAAGCTGAAAATTTTTAGCTTATGAAAAATGAGCCGATGAGCCAAAAAATAAACTTAAACTTAAAAACAATATATTAAAAAAAAAAAAATCTATTTACTGAGCAACTCGATTATTTTAATCAACAATCGCATCACCGAATGTAATAAAGCAATTCTGCTTTAACTCACATAAGAGAGGAGGGCAGACGCGGGTAAGGGATTCGGTACCACTTACCCGAAGCAGAACATCACCGCCTTCTGGTATGCAAATCGGCTACCAAAATCGTGGTACAAAGCCGGCGTGTTTTGGTGTTGGTTGAAAATTTTGAACGTTGGAATATAGCCGTTGCTATATTTGGGTGTAAAAAAAAAAAAAAAAAAAAAATCCTCTTTAAAACCAAACCATTTCACTTCAATTTTCATAATAACAATACACAAACCAAACCATTTCACACACTAATCCTTCAAAATTTGGCGAAACCATGGATCGAGAAAGAGGTAAAAACTTTCACCTCACGCCGCGTCGTTCTCAACCATCCCCGAATCAATACATCAAACTCCGTTAGGATTTAGCCAATTTTATTCTCATCCATCCCGAATTTTTACGTTCCACAACCCCAATCTCCACCTTTTACCAATATAATATGGGTCCTCCTCAAATGAATCCACAACACTACAACATCACTACTACAAGCGAGTTTTCCCGCTCCAAAACATTGATGAAGGCGAAGAGTACGTGCAAACACAACCACTACCAAACGACGAAGATGAGGAAGTTCAAGTTGATCCGAGAGGAAGAAAAAGCTTTCACGAGGAGGCCCGTGAATTTTGGTCGCCGACAAGAGGAGGCTTTGGCGAAGCATGGATTCAAATCTCAGAATGTGGTGTTGTCGGTAATGAACAAAAGTCAAGCGGTTTTGGAAACGGGTTCTCAAGCATTACGAGTCAAGTATGGGTTCGAGTTCACGAACTTTTCATTCGTTGAATACAAGTGGAAAACAATGAACACGGCTATGGGTATTTTCGGCTGCTACTACTCCAATCTATACAAATTATATTTATTATTTTACATAATCTATACTTTTATTTTGCATAATCTATACTATATTATTTACAATTACATTATTTGTTTAAGCTATATTTTTATTATTTTGTATATAATGTAGAAGCGTCTTAAAAGTTAGTGGGTGCAACGACTTAGGCGTGGTGAAAGTTCGAGTCCGATTACTATACAACAAAGAAAGACAATTTACTCATACCTGGCGTGGGAGGTTGTCGGAGGTCATGACAAATGGACGGAGCAAGAATGTTTTCAGGTATTCGGTGCGACAAGCAACTCTTCAAAAAGGAAGTCGGGGAGTATGAATCGTGCAAACAACACCGCTCCCATACGAATGAAGACCCCACCCTCCACTTTCAAGAAAGATGAAAAAGAAGAAGAAGTATCCTCGTCAATCTCAAGTGTTGCGGATGAAATCAACTCGCACACAAAAGAAGCAGAATATTTGGCGAGAAACGCGAGAAGGATGCGTTGGCAAAACAATTGTTGGCTACACAAATCGAGGCGAAGTTCAAGAATGAACAACGGAGATGAAGTATTTTTGGAGCCGCGTGATCACATTCGCGATCCCGCTTATGTTGGAATTGCTCAACGAAAAACGTCAACTGCGCCCAAACACGGATGGCTTGCAATTTTAAGTTGTAGTTTCAACTTGTTTTAATTTCAAATTATGTAATGTTTTATGTTATGTTTAAGTATTATGTTATGTTTTTAAGTATTATGTTATGTTTTTTTTTAAGTATTATGTAATGTTTTATTTTATTTAATGAAATGGTATGTTTTATTTTAAATATCAGATGTGATTTTATGAAAAAAAAAAAAAAAAAAAAAAAAAAAATCGGGTACAAATTGGTGACCACTCCTCCACTTAGGGTATGGTTAGGGTAAAATTAGTCTTTTGATGTGTAAGGTTTTATTGGATGGAGGTGAGCAAGCGCAAGTATTCTGTAGACAGCGACCACCCCCTCCCTAATAAACACACAAATCACCTTTGACCCGCAGTCAAACTAAAGCAGTAAAACACCGTTTCTCCACCAATTATACCTTTTATCATATTTAATTGTCATTAAGATATACAACCGAAGTTTTCAAACTATGTATACTTATTAAACTATAATTAAATTTAATAGAGGTAGATACTTCATTGCATGAAAGTGACACTTACAATAAATCATCACCTGCCTGTCGGACCCCTACAGTCGACTTGTATTTAAAACCAGTGGCAAATAAGAAGATACTGCATATTACAGCATAGGTGATAATGGTTAATTTAACAGTGATATACAGTTTTTCAAAACTATAAAATATTTCACCTTTAACCAATAAATTGTTTTTTTAATAAAATTGAGAAAATTATTTGCTTGAATGTACTTAAATACCCCCTCTCCGATAATCAAATATGGGATTTCATAATACAAGTTTTAAACGACTTCATTAACTACCGTCTTTATCAATCAAATGACATATCTACCTGCTAAAGTTTTTTTATACGTTCAAACAAAAAGTGAACACTTATTTAAAACATACCAAAATAATCATATGAACACTTAGAGGGTGTTTGGGATTGCGTTTGCTACCCAATTATCTGATTATCTCAACTTGAAAACGCAAAGAATCTGAATCTAGTGTTTGGATGGGAAAAGCTAAAAATTGCTTATCTGCGTTTTGAGGACACCAAAACGCTGTTTTGGATAAGTAGCTAGGGAGTTACTGCTGCAAAACGCAGTTTTCAAAACTCAAGAACTCAATGGTCAAATGACCAAAATACCCTCCCAAAATACCTTTATTTTGCTTACTCATGATCTACTTCTGCTATGGTGGTATGATGCTTGAATTGCTTGGAACCATTTTTAATCCAATAACACCAATATAAAAGAGTTGGAAACAACAAGTTGTAAATCATCTTTTTCTTATGAAATCGAGTCTATAAATAATTTATTGAACGGATCTGATGATGGGTGAAGGCAACATAAATGACCACGACAATTATGGAGGTGGTGGCCAAAGATGAGGGTGACGATGGTGGTTATGGTAGGCGGTGATGTTGAAAGGAGATGACAGTTGTAGACTTGTAGTGTTTCAATGTGTCTTTCTTGGGTTACTCTCTACAGGGTTTTAAAACAAATATACGGTTTGTAATGTTTCAATGAGGTATAAAAATAGAATAGAAAATGTAAACAAAGTATATTACCGTAGATATTTATGAATAAACTATATATTAGTTTTAAAAAATAGTGTAAGTATATGTTAAAGTTAGTGAATTACGCCATATGTTCAATTGTCCTTTTCGGTCATTTTACATGTTAGATTATCCAATAATTTGATTTGCCAAACACTAATAAAATCAATTATCTGATTATTGCGATATCAAACAACATAACCAAATCCAAACACTATATTTCAGAATCACGTTTTGTAACAGCTGATTATCTGATTATCCGTTTTCAAAACGCATAATCTATTTTCAATAAGCAATCCCAAACACCCCCTTAATATGAGATGAATAAATACATTTTTTTGACAAAAGTCTTTCTAAAAGCAACATCAACTTATTTGACAAAACTAACAGTAACGGCTGGTAAACGATAGTTGTGGACATTAGGATTTAACATTTAATAGTAGTAGAGTATGTTGTAAAAGTGTTCAGTAACGTAGTTGCATGTGTAACCTGTGAATTATAACATGACAAAAACATATATTCTTGCGTTAAATTCTTATTCAAGTATCGCCTAAAAGTTAGCGTTAAAAACCTAAATGTTTATCACCAAACAAGCTTTTAACTGAAAACGCTAACCGCTTTCTCGATGCTCATAGACAAACATACCATTAAGTATTGATGTTGACAATGTTTATATTCAATATTCATGTTCAAATTGTATTTACAAAAAAGATGAGAAAAAATATATATTTTTCTCCCTATTTAATACTACCACCTACTTTAAAGAAAAAAAAGTGAGTACCAAGGACAAAACAGTACTTTCACAAAAGTAAAACATCTTTGAATCATCCAGTCAACGCAATCAACGGTTAGGATTTAACCTCCCAAAATCCGCTAATTTCCTCGATCTATTAGCACACAAATGAGCCTTCACCACACCACCTCTTCCGTCACCACCGTCCAACACCGTCGTCATCACCGTCGTCACCGGCGGCGTTTTCTGGTTCCAGTTCCGGCAAGGACTAGCTCTAACTAACGGACTCAAACAGAACGTCAATCCACTCGCCGCGGTGGAGTTCACGCGCCGCGCCGGAGTCCTCCACGGCGTTTGTTTCCTCGACTCACACGACTCGTATCCGCTGTCGCAATCGGAGTATCTCTCCGGCGACATGCCTCGATCCGGACAGAATTGCTTCCTCATAACTCCGGCAACCACCGCCGGTTGTTGTTTATTATTGCGGCGAGACTTGATCGAGAACCACGACGGTGACGACGTTGATGACGTGGCACTTTCACCGAAATTCGAAACCCTAGGATCCGAATTGAGATCATCAGTTTTTTTAGATCTGAATAAATTCGTTAGCAACGAAAACTTTATAAAACTCAACTTCTTCTTGTTTAACTTCTTCTTCTTATTATCATTGTTATTATTATAATAGTCTCCTATAACGGTGGGGCCTACTTGAGGAGTGCTGAAAAACCGGTGATCTGGTACACTGTGCTGACGTGTACTGTTACGGTAAGGTGAAACAGACCTTGGAAATACCGTTTTTGGATTGTGATAATAAGTATCTTCTTCTTCTTTTTCTAGGGCTTGAGATTGTGATTGAGCTTGTGATTGTTGTTGAATGAGTATGAATAGGCGTTGACGGAGACACGTGGCGCATACGCCGTTGATGCTGCTTAGATCGCTGTAATGCTTTTTGCACCTCATTTGTACAAGGTGAATTTGAAGGTCTGTTGTTGGTTATGAGAGAAATGCGGTATTTATATATGGAGTAATAGGGTGATAGTGGAGTTTTTTTTTTTTTTTAAATTGAAAGATGTTATAAAGTTATACTTTGACTTTCTAATATATGTGACGTGGACTAGTTTATATGCAGATAAAAATATGTGTTTGATAATAATTTTTTTTAGGAAAATGACATATGACTACTTTTTCAAATTAATAATTTTTATTTTTGGCAAAAGACAAGAATTTTAATAAATAAATTTTTTCTTCAACAAGTTGAAGAAAACAATGTAGGAAGCAAAGAATATACAGTAAGTTATAACCACTTGCGATGACACCTATAAACTTGCAAGCTAGTTGGGGTTTCGTAGTATTATTATTGAAAGCACTGTTTTAAAGGCCATAAAGGTTCGTAAAGCTGCCTCGTAAGCGCGTGAGGCTTGATCGACGTCACGTCATTTCATCATGCGTCTTACGTCACACGTTTTAAACTCGATATATACGAATTATAATATAAATATATAAGATTTTCAAACTTTATCTTTACGCCATCGCCTTATAAACGCAAAGCATCGCCACCGCAGCGTGATGACGGCCACGCCGCCACGCCACGCCTCACGCTTATTTATAACCTCGATTGAAAGGCTAGACGATATCGATGACTTAGTCCATCGGAAGGCTTTCAAGTTTCAACTTGATTTGACGAGTAATGCGAGAAATGTTTTAACAATTTACTTTTATGTACATGGTTAGTGCTCTTCAAGAGCTCACGGCACATTTAATCAGTCAATGTTTTAACACTTTAAAGGAGCTATCTTAACTAAAAGATATAAAAATCAATAAAAACAATTGCTGTGCCAACAAGTTATGTTTACTTTTATGTTTATTGATGTGATCGGTTATTATACGAAAAATGGTTGTGAACATATAAAGTAATAGATATGTCAAATTATTGGTGAATATGGTTAGGCATGTTTTTTAAGGTCTTTATATCACTACTGAAAATCAAAAAGTGTTTTGGTATCTTTCTGAACAACGAAAATTATATTGTTGAAGAAAAGAAGAAAAACATAAACTAGAATTGAGAACGAGGCATATAATATACTCCATATTTATTAAAATTTTCTGAAATATATGGATGTAAATGTGTTTGCTCGTCTCACAAGTTTAGTCGGTTTGACTAAAATTGAATATGCGAAGAAGAATCCAAATAATTGTAAAAGATTATTAGTCTATAATTGGAAAAGTATTTTTTATGTACGCAATTGGAAGAAATTGCGGAAGTTAATGGTCCACCGTATTCGTTTTGACTAGTGTGTATCTTGATATCTCCATTAGAATAACGGGTGTTATACTCACATCATTTTTATATGATTCACAGACATTCTTGACTTTTACGGTGTTGTGCATTAATGGTGTAAGTATAAAAAAAATTCACGAGATCAACCCATGACTAATAGTAAGAGTGATTTACCTTTTCGAGGTCGTTTTGTCGCTCAAGATCACCTCAACTTTTTTTTATTTCTAATATCAAACACATTTTAAATCCGTATTAAGGCGATTCCAGTGTGGTGTAAGTATAAAAAAAATTGTGCGAGTATCCACCCCCTTAGACTAATAGTAAGAGTGATTTACCTTTTCGGTCGTTTTGTCACCTCAAAGATCGCGTCATTTTTTTATTTCTAATATCAAACACATTTTAAATCCGTATTAAGGCGATTCCAGTAACAACAAAAAATATATCCAACCAAAATTAATTTATAAGACACTCACACACACAAACAATGCAATCAAGTAAGGTCGCCTAGGCGCTCGAGTT
This sequence comes from Chrysanthemum lavandulifolium, assembly GCA_022545495.1. Taxonomy (NCBI): domain Eukaryota; kingdom Viridiplantae; phylum Streptophyta; class Magnoliopsida; order Asterales; family Asteraceae; genus Chrysanthemum; species Chrysanthemum lavandulifolium. The sequence continues at coordinate 71,982,447 of CM040243.1, forward strand.
GAGCAAAAAATCTGAGGAGCCGCGTTCCTAAGGGAGTCACGTTAAGACACGTCCCATAAACTAGACCCATCGAGGTTTGGGTCGCCATTACGAGTAGTATTGTTGAATTCAATAATATCTATTGCCTTAAAACTAAAAACAAATGTTATCTTTTTAGCTTTTACTATTTGTTAAGTAATTCATTTATCCAAACGTGAGTCTAGTCAAACAGCAGTCATTACTTATTACAAATACTAATAGGGTAATAATATCCATTTTGATCAAAAAGGTTTTTAATTTTGTTCTTATCACTAATGTTTTGGGTAATTTGACTAAAAGCCATTACTACTTTCTAAAGCTTTGTGACGAACTAAAATTTGCATCTATTTTTGGATAAAAGGTTTCCATCATTATATGCGCAATGGTGTGTAGGATTGTGTTTGAAAATATTCGATAATGGATGATTCTGTCTTAGTGACTTCTTTATGATTAATTATGTATGTATTGAACTCTAAGTATGTCGCCTTTGTCAAGACTCAATATTATATAGCTACTTGTTTTGACATTTAATGTCGTTTGTGTGGTGTCTATATGTTTTATCGAAGCTCCTTATATATTTTTTGTTGTACAATTATACAAAGAGATTCAGATGGTAGAATCATTCATTAGGGCATGATAATATATCTTTGTTTCGCAGTTTAGTCGAATCTACATAATTTGCAAATTTGATTGACGTGATATGATGTAAGCTAAATAAATGAGCGTTAGACTACTTTCAAGTGTGGGTGATAGGCTCACCAATTCACCATTAAAGTGACCATCACGTGCCACCTCCATAAAACCATGGTCACGCGTGAAAAGGAAAATCAGATAATGGTGATGGTGCTCTTTTTTTTTTTTTTTTTTTTTTTTTTTTTTTTAAATTTATTTGCGAGTGTGTGTGTGTGTGTGTGTGAGTATGTGTGGAAAGCGATTGACACTTTTTAATAATAAATCGATTATAATTAATAAATAATGTAAAACTAAATACGACAGAAAGGAGTAGAAGCGTACACATACTATATCGATAATTAAATGAAAGCAAGTAAAGGTCGTGAAACGAGGCTCGTGTTTAACACGATTCCCTAAAAACAGATTCGCCGTCTGCTTCCCGGCAGACAACTTCCAAAGTCATTATGCAGTAGGACCTGACAAACTTGATCGAAAATTCACGAAAAGTCGCGTTCTTGATCGATAAGACCTTTGGAATTCGGTAGGTAATGAGATGCGTTTTGGATGCATAAAACCGAATGAGAGGTTTTAATTTATAAATTAAACCTATCTTGGTCACCAAGACAAGATATCTCGCTAAAATATACGATATGCAAATGTTAAATATTAAACACGATTTCAATATCTTCAATTTATTTAAACCGATTCTGCCTAACTTGTTTACAAAGTTCAAATCGGCCCAAAAATAAATGGACACAAAATCTAGAAATATATTAAAACCTGCGAAAAAAGATACGCATGTATGCGAGGTTTGAGCTACATTCGTGTCCGCAGGTCGCGCTGGCTCGCATGAGTTCGAAGCTTCAACCCATTTGGCCCGAAATCACGAAATATGCACCACAAGACGTAGGTGTTGGAGTAAAACCAACAAATCAATTTGAAAGTTCATATCAAGATTCCTATATAAACAAGCTTTCGTTTCTTGTTTTGGGCGATGTGGATACTCTCACTTTTCCAATTTTTGTGTTCCAAGTGCCTCTCACTTTGGACACGATATCTCATTCATATCAACTCCATTTTGACACTCTTTAGCTCATTCTGAAGCTCTCGTCAAGGAGAACGCAAAGCTACCAAGAAATATAAATATATATAATATATACATATATTAAATGTGTCAAAATTTGCAAAACTCATTTTGCAAAACCAATTTTCCAACAATCCCCCACATGAATGGAGATCGGTCGAAACACACGAAAGTTTCGTGAAATTCTCATGTTAAGTCTTGCATAGGATAGGTAGGTGTAACCCTTGAACCTTACCTTGTGAGATGCACTTAGTCTCCTAGATTTGAGTAGGCGTGATGTCCTTGAACTCATCATCCATTTACGTGAGCGACATTACACTTCACACACGACTCTCCCCGGCAATGTCAAGTCCTCGTAGTCGTGCTCGTTATGGTCATGAACACTAGCCTAGTTCTGCAAGAGCTCTTAGGAATTGCGCCCCCTACAATTCCTTTCGAAGCGACCACACTTCTCTCACACATAGGTGATTTCATCTTGAATCATTAAAAACATTTGTTTTGTGATTTCATCTCGAATCATTATGCTTTGTGATTTCATCCTGAATCATTAAAGCAATATGTTTAACCTCTCAACAAGTCACATTTGTTATAGGAATGGACTAGGAAGTTACAATATTTAGTAACTCCCCCACATTGACGTGACTTCCCCACATTTCTATGATTAGGTTGTCCTATTGAACCCGGATCTTGGGATCTCCAAATCAATCAGGTTAGGTTTTCCTTCATAGAAACTCATTCCTTCAAGGGCTTTAGTCTCATTCCTTTAGACGACCTAACTCTATGCTTAAGCCTTTCATAAGCGGATCCGCGATGTTATCCTTTGACTTCACATAGTCAATTGAGATAACTCTGTTGAGAGTAGTTGTCGATCGAATTATGTCGACGACGGTATGTCTCGACTTTCCATTATACATTATGCTATGAGCTCGCCAATTGCCGATCGACTATCACAATGTATACTAATGGCCATTACGGTTTAGGCCACCTTGGTATGTCCTCTACGAATTGACGAGCTATTCCGACTCTTGTTTGCATTTATCTAACGCGATAAATTCGATTCCATCGTGAACTTAGCTATAACAGTTTGCTTGGAAGACTTCCAAGATATAGCGCCTCTCCTAGTGTAAACACACGTCCACTAGTCGATCTAGAATCCTTTATGTCGATATCCAATTTGTGTCACCGTATCCTTCTATAACAACCGGATATCTATCATAATTCACCCATAATCGCGATCAGATCTCAAATAATGAAGTACCCTAGTCATAGTTGCCCAATGTGTATAGCTTGATTACTAGTATACCTACTTAGCCCGATAATGAGAATATGCTAAGTCGCCTGCACCATCATTAAGTACATTAATATGCCAATAATTCTTGAATACTCTAATTGGGTAACACCTATGCCTCTATTTTTAGATAGATGCTTACTAGTGTCAATTGGAGTTCTAGCTAGGCCGGAATCCTCCGCATTGTGAGTATTAAGAATTTTGTCCACATAATGTGCTTGACTTAACACAAGTCCATATGATCTTTATTCCAAGGATCACATCAGCCAAACCCATATCCTTTATGTCAAACTTTGATTTCAACATGTCTTTAGTAGATTTGATCATCTTGTTGTTACTGCCAACGATAAGCATATCATCAACATATAAACACAAGATTACATATCCACTATTTGTGTCTTTGACATAAACACACTTGTCGCATTCATTAACTTTGAATCCAGATCTCTAGCATGGCGTGGTCAAATTTTTGATGCCATTGTTTGGGAGCTTGCTTTAAGACATATAATGACTTAACAAGCCTACAAACTTTGTTCTCTTGTCCAGGAGCCATGAAACCCTCAGGTTGGTTCATGTAGATTTCTTCTTCTAAATCTCCATTTAGAAATGCCATTTTGTAAGCTCTCGGAAAATTTCAATGTACTTAAAGCTTTAATCAGAAATTAAGCATAATTTATTTTATCATGAAATTTTCTAAACATCATGTTTGCATATCATTTGGCATATGCATGATCAACGCAGCTTGAGCGTTCATAAATATACCGTTGTGATCAGAACGAAATTTCCCACGATCCTGAAAACCTTAAAATATGTAACGAATACGTAAAAATTTGTAAAATACAAAATAAAATATAATAAAAATATATTAGAATTCGTATTGGGCCTCGAAACTCATTGGACTTTTTACCACTTCACAACTCAACCCGACACGTAAATGGGCCTCATAACCGGATCAAGCCCACACCGTTATCACTTTGGGCCTCACTAATTAACAAGAGAGCCCAACATTTTTATTTTATTTCGGGCCTCGTCTACCAGACCCAACCCCAAAGCCCAATACCATCTTATGCCATCTTGGGCCTCACTTATGTGTATTCGACCCAAGCCAAGCCCAAACCTCATAAAAAAATTTCGTGGGCCTCGTCTTTTTACCGAGCCCAACATCACTCAAATAAATTTCTTTAGTAAATTTTGTCTCTCTTTTCTTTTGTGTAGCCTGTCGAGAGCCAAGGACCAACACAACAAAAATATCATGAGTCTAGTTCAAAACTAAGTTCATCCCCCTCTCCCAACACCTTGTGTAACGTGTAGAAGTAAGATAAGACCAAAACCCATGCTTTTAGCCACCATAATCAAATATTATAATGCCTAAAGCATTGACCTCTATTTGAATTCCATAACCAAAGGATATTATGTTTCAAGTGAAGTGACTAAACCTAGTTATGTCTCCCCATTATAGAACCGATATATGCATGCTTGATACAAACAAAAACCAAATTTATGAAGCTAGAACTACCTAACTTAAAATATCAAGGATGCCATACTTTTTCCTCCTATAAACTAGCACATTCTTAGTCATTTGCACTTCACACAACTCACAATCACTCTCAACTTACAACTAAATAAAATCGTCACTTGTGGGAATCATTCGAAAAAGATAGGAAAGATAAGGGAAACTTGTTGTCTAACGAAGAGAACTAGGAATACCTTGGGGTAATATTCGATCGTGTGATATTAAGGAGAACAAGGGTTTAGCATCATTTTCATTCGTCCATTGTGCTCTCATCTCCACTCCATTCGAGTATTGTAAGTTTCTTAAAAACCTTGTCAAATTCTTTTACCATTTGTCACTTTAGTATATGTACATCACACGTTAATTGTTGAAAACACACCCTAAGCTCTATAATTTCCTTGTATTGTCACTACTCGACACACTCACTCACACACTAGCTAACACACAAACTTAAAATGACTTGAAATCTTAGTGGAAATGAGTTACAAACTCATTTGAAAACTTTCTCATCCCTCGTACATTCACATAACGCGCGTAGCACTAATCGGGCCTAAAGCCCAAACACCGAGCCCGTTAAGCCCAAACAAAGTCCAATAAGATTTTTACCCGGCCTAATGAGTCCAAGATAAGCCCATAAGCTATAAAAATAAGTTAGAAATAAGCTTGAAATAAGTTGTATACGTTTTGCAAACTTTTCGTTTTATAAAAATTGATTTTCGGACATGTTTTGCAAATATGCGAGATCTAGGGTCAAAATGGTAATCTTTTCAAATGTTAAAGGGGAGAATATACATAAGAAAAGTAGTTTATGAAAAGTATAGGGACTGAAAATGTCTATTTCAAAAGTATAAGGGTAATGTGTACGTGCATGCGCACGCATGGAAACCACAAGGACCGAATATGTAATAAGCTCAAACTAGTTATAATATAAGTTTTGGGTTAAAAGTGTAAAATAGGAAAAATGAAGGTTTAAAGTGAATAAGTGAAACTTAAGGGGCTATTTTTGTAAAATCATTTTAACGAAGGGTTAAAATGTCATTTCTGAAAGTTTTGATGTAAAATGTATTTCGGGTAGAAAGTGTAAACTTCTCAAACTATAGGGACTTAATCCATACATTTTGAAACTTAAGGGTAAAAAGTGTAAAATTCGGGAAAAGTTTAGAAAAACTTATAATCTTATCCTAACTTCGTGGTCATTACAATTAGCCGGTGAATTCAAAGGAGGTTCGTTTTACGGTTGGTTTGAGAGAATTATTGAGAGTATTTTTGCGACATATTTTCACGGAAGTTTGCTCAAACTAAGGTTTAATATTGCATCAAGAAAAAGGTAATACGGCATGTACACAAAATTATGATGATTCCGATAGATCGCAACCATTAGGAGGGAGAAGTTGCTAGTTCATCTTCCGTGATCGGATTACGAATGGATTTGTGCTTAAAACCGAAGAAGGAGAAGTAGTGTGTGTACATCGGGGCTTTTTACCAACTTGGATGCAATACTAAGTGAGTTATGTTGTTATGATGTTCCCAGAACGACAACCATTGTGCTACAATCAAGTGTCTACTTTCTCCGATGCGTGTTGGAAAAGTGATGTCGGTTCGAGAGGAGCAAAAGAAATAAAAGGCTCACTAGTTAGGAGGAGTAATAACCTAACTAGACCATTACGGTTGAAGTTCTGAGCTACAAGGATTTGTGCCGTCGGCGCTAAAGATCAAATGCCGAGATCGTCGGAAGGAGAACTTCAAGTTTGCCTCAAGATCAGACTACAGAGACTCAAGGCTCAACAAAGTCAACATTGTTCATTACTATTGTAATTTACTTTGTTTTGTATGTATAGGTCTCATTGTAACCATTCACGTGTGACGATATCTGGGAGGGAGATTGTTAGCCTCGCTTTTTAATAAAGATAACGTCACTTAAGTGAATTGGACTAGATGCGTAGTATACTTTGCCCATAGAGACTAGTATTGTTTAAGTGGCAAAGTAGTGGTTTGTTGAGCCTATAAATACCCCTCATGACTCTCCATGAGGGGTGAGGTTAATCATTTAGTTAGTGTATTGTTTCTCTTTCAATAAACTCATCTTTGTGTTTTCTCCTCCCTCTCACTAAAAGGATGAAGATATTCATCTTATTCCACCAACCCCGACCTCTAAAACCACATAAATCATATGTTAATCGGTCCTAACACATTGAGGCCCTTCTGAGGAAGTAACCGCCTCTCGGTATGAAGTAGGTTCATTTTCAACCATAAAAGAAACAAAATCGGGTCCAAATGATTTCTCGTTCTTGCCCTTTTGCTTCTTCTAGGTCCAACCTCTTCTTCCTCAGTTTGATCTTGTCTCTCATCTTGGAGATCATTATCAGCTCGTTGTCTTTTATCTTGGACAACTTTGTCATCTATTCTAGATGAACTTCTAGTTTCCTTTGTTAAACAAGGAAATATAGTTTCAAAGAATGAAGCATTCCTTGATTCCATTACTGTACCCTTTTGTATATCGGGATTTTTTAAATCATGTACAATGAAACGATTAGCACTGCTATTCTTAGCATATCCGATGAATATACAATCCACAAATTTAGGTCCAATCTTTTGGGCCTTGGGAGTCGGTATAGCTACCTTTGCTAGACACCCCCACACTCGTAAGTAATGATATGATGGTTTTCTTCCCATCCATAATTCATAAGGGTCTCTTCTTTTTCCTTACAAGGTATCTTATTTAAAAGATAAGTAACCATTTCTTTCAAGGTACGGTTCTTCCTTTCGGCAATACCGTTCTGCTCACGAGGTGAATAGGGAGTAGTGAACTCGTGTCTAATTCCATGTTTTGCACATAGATCAATGAATGGAGACACATATTCACCTCCTCTATCACTGCACCACCTTGATTTTCTTACTAAGTTGATTCTCAACTTCGTTTTGTATAGAACAAACTTGTCTATAGCTTCATCTTTACTTTTCAGTGAGTAAACATAGCAATACTTTGTACAATGATCAATAAACATGATAAAGTACTTATTGCCACCTTTGTGGGTAGTGATTTCAAATCACATATGTCAGTGTGTATCATATCAAGTGGTTCGGTTTTCCGTTCAACCGATTTAAAAGATGATCTTGTAAGTTTGGCTTCAACACAAGTTTCACATTTATATTCTGAGTCAATATGGAAATTAGGTATGCAATTAAATTTAATCAAACGACGCATTGAATTAAAATTTACATATCCAAGACGGCCATGCCACATATTAGAAGACTCAATCAAGTAAGCAGAAGAATTCATTTTATTTATATCATTCTTAACAACCATTACATTGAGCTTAAACATACCATTTAGGGCATATCCCCTACCAACATACATTTGATTCTTAGACAGAACAAACTTATCGGACTAAAAACAAGACGAAAACCAAACTTGTTCAACAACTAACTGACACAAGATTCTTGCGAATCTCCGGAACATACAAGACATTAGTCAACTTGAGCTCTTTCTGGATGTCATCTTCAAGATTACATCTCCTTCGCCATGATATCGCAGTTGCATAGTTGCCCATGTACGCCTTCTCTCCACTATCAACCGCTCCGAAGAGTGAAACATACTCTTATCAAGACACACATGATGTGTAGCCCAGATCAACCCACCATTCCCCGTTGTTGGAACATACCGCTTAACTTCGAGAGATCATGGCAATGACGCGAGACACCATAGTAATCATGTCCACATCTTCATTCACCATATTAGCTCGGCGTGGAGTCACCCGCTTGCATCTTACGCTTAGCGACACGATGACCGGTTGGTCACAATTGAAACACACCTCTTGGAACTTGTTTCACAATTGCGACTTTAGGAGCAAGGTACTCACACTTCCTTTGATCTTCTTGTCATTCTTTCTTTTTCCTTTTCCTTTACCTTTGACATTGTACTTTAAAGATGACGAAGCATGCTCAACCATATTTGCCTTAGCGTAATCAAAGATAAGTGTTTTTTCGAGCGACTTGTTGTCCTCTTCAATACGAAGATGAACAACCAAGTCTTAAACACTCATATCCTTTCGCTTATGCTTCGTAGTTCTTAAATTCTACCCACTTGAGGTAACTTTTCAATAATATAGAGAACTTGAAAAGTTTCACTCAAGGTCATTCCTCAAAGATGAATGTCGATAGCAAAACCTGCAGATCTTGAACTCGACTTATCACATTCTTTGAATCAACCATCTTGTAATCCAAAAATGAGCTACCACGAACTTCTTTGTACCAAGATCCTCGGTTTTGTACTTATGTTCCAATGACTCCATAATTCTTTCGCGCCTTGGTCTTGCAAGACACGTTGTAGAAAGAATCCACCAAACCATTCGTAACATAGTTGTGACTCCCATAATTCTTTAGAAGATTGACCTTCCGCGGGAGGTTCCACGTTAGTGGGTTCTCTTTAAGAACCGCGCAAGGTTCAAAGTAGTGAGATAAAAGAACATCTTCTCATTTCCACCTCTTAAAATTCTTCCCATTGAATTTCTCGATTTCTCAAGATGATTAGCAACGTGTTAGTAATCGGTGCACCAAGAACGCTCACAGGAGTAGTCACATGAGGGTAGTGGTGTTTGTCATCCCGAAATTCAAACACAAACAGTTAAACAAACTGCTGTAAATCGGTATCTACTTGTACCGGATCGATTCAACAAAACTCTATCTTGGTTTCGATGGATCGAGTAAATCAGTTTACTAGAAACTCAATCTTGGTTTCGATATAAACTGATAAAACAACTGCTTAAAAAAATGTTATAGATCTGTAATCCAAATCTGTATTTTTAAATATGTTTAATTGAAACTGATTTCCAAAGAAACTCAACTAGGTTTCGATAGAAAACAATTTATAAAATTCTGTTAAGAATTAATCCGATTTTAACAAAGTGTTATAAATTCGGTTAAACCGAATCTGTTTTAAGACTGTGGGAAACGGTGTACACTTTTTAATAATAAATCAGATTATAATTAATAAATAATGTAAAACTAAATACAGATGAAGGGGTAGAAAGCAGAAGACATACTCTATATCGATAATTAAATGAAAGCGGTAAAGGTCGTGGAACGAGGCTCGTGTTTAACACGATTCCTTAAAACAGATTCGCCGTTTGTTTCCTGTGGTACAACGTCCAAAGTCACATTGTCTGACGGACGACAAACTTGCCGAAAATTCACGGAAAAGTTGTGCGTTCTTGATCGAGAAGACTGCTGGAATTCGGTAGGCAATGAGCTGCGTTTTTGGATGCACAAACCTGAATGAGAGGTGTTTAATTTATAGGCTAAACCTATCTTGGTCACCAAGACAAGATATATCTGCCAAAATATACAGAGATATGCAAATATGTTAAATATTAAACACGATTTCAATATCTTCCAATTATTTAAACCGATTCTGTCTAACTTGTTTACAAAGTTCAAATCAGTTCCAAAAATAAATGGACACAAAATCCGGAAATATATTAAACCTGACAACGAAATCTGCAACAAAAAGATACGCATGTATGCGAGGTTTCGGATTGCATTCGTGTCCGCAGGTCGCATGAGTTCAGAAGCTTCGAACCCATTTTGGCCCAGAAATCCTGAAATCTGCACCCCCCCTGCGCGCGTGCACGTAGGTGTTGGAGTAAAACCAACAAATCAATTTGAAAGTTCATATCAAGATTCATATATAAACAAGCTTTCATTTCTTGTTTTGGGCAATGTCGAATACTCCCACTTTTCCAATTTTTTGTGTTCCAAGTGCCTCACTTTGAGACACGATATCTTATTCATATCAACTCCATTGTTGGCACTCTTTAGCTCGTTGCCAAGCTCTCGTCAAGGAGAACGCAAAGCTACCAAGAAATATAAATATATATATATAACATATACATATATTAAATACTGTCAAAATTTTGCAAAAACTCATTTTTCAAAACCAATTTTTTCAACATTATGTTTGTATAAAGTAGTTATTTTTAATGGTGATGACCATAAAAAGAAAAAGATGATTAATAATACTGATGATATGTTGAATAGTGAGGTGGCGCTGAAGTAAAGGTGATGGTAATGATTACCATTAAAACCCGCCTTATTGTTTGAAAAGACACCTTTTCAAAAAGCTGCAATATATTAATATGTCAAAAAGAAATAATACAATAATAATAAAAAGTCCCAAAGAGTTAAAGGCAAAACATCAAACAAGGCTCACAAAAAGATCCCAAATAAACAAAAGATACAAGGTCGATCTAAGTTAAAAACATTCGGCACCATGATTCGGTTATCCCAAGAAAAAAAATCTTCTTCAAACACCTATTTGAGATTCATGGTAGCGAGAAGGTTTGTACGTTTGGAAAATTGTCCTCGTTTAGAAACATCGAGCGTTTTCCTTCGACTTCGTGAACGAGTTGGTTTCTCCATGGTCAATTGCACCACAAAGAAATCAAGTAGACCCATTTGAAAGTTTTATTCGATAGCTTCTTGTGAGGAAAAGGCGCATGAAAATTCGCCTAAATTATACAAAAATATAATAAAAGACATTAGCATTCCAGAAACTAAAAATAGCTAAGACTAAACGCAAGATTGCATGCATACCTTCACGTGAGGTTGGGGTTGGGTGCGACACCACCATGAGTCGTGCCTGTTACACTTGGTCGTCTTGACGACCAATTCGTCTTTTGTTTTTGTTTTTTGCGTGTGTGAGTGTATTGTGAGGTATAGTTGTTTTTAAGTATTGTATGTTTGGGTGGTGGAGTTGGTGGTCATTACAACTTTACAGCTCTTGTTTGATGGTGGAGTTGACGGTGAAGTGAAAAACTAGTGTAATGTTGGATTGATGTTATGTTTGCTGTTAATTACATTAAGTATGATATTGTGGACATTCAATCAATAATCAAGCAACAAATTAAAAAGCATTGGATCAAAATGGGTGTGTGGTTGAACCAACTTCTAAACCTCTTTTATCTAGTTTTACAAGATGGGTTGCCGATCATTAAACGCACGCTGGTTAAACACATCTATTTTACGCGAAGGAATGCACATTCACACATATTTTACAAAGTAATTTTCACTTACACATGTGGCATGTGAGCTGACCAATCACATTATAAAACTTGTGTTGATGTAGCGTTACTCTTTTACACAATGATTATACACAATGTCGGTGGAAATATAATATTACGGTAGTGAATTTTATATTATTTCAAGTGGGCCGTTTGAGTATGCCCAATAACGACGTGCAGTTTGGCCCAAATTTTGCGGTCACGTTTGGTTTCGCCTTTTTTTTTATAGCATTTCTACTGGAACCGACTCCATAGTATTATAGATTTATCCACACACCTACGTTCCCAACAGATGCATATGTGATATACCGACCAAGTGAACCTAATCTTCAAAAGCACAAAATTATATGTATATTAGGTGAGCGTTGGAGATGCCGTGCATGGAGGAGATCAGTGACTGTGTGTTGTTATGAAGAAGATGGTGATACCGCCAGTGAATCTCACCGGATGTTTGCGGTTAAGCCGCCGTTGGATGTTGTTTGAGGGATGGAATATGCACATGGGCTTGGGTTGATTCATAGACAACACCGACATTCACAGTTCCAGAATATAAATAGGAATTCATAACCGTTTAAAAGATTCGATTTTTATAAGTGTTGTATGATTTTGCGATGTAGGTGTAGAGTCCTTAAAACCTTATTTAGGTAATTTTATGATACTTTGCAGGTGTAATATGAATGACGGACCCGGATATAAAATAAGAAGTATATCGACTTAATCAGGTTTGTCATGTTCTATACTTTTTATATTTTTTTTGCATTAATTTTTGGCATACATATTCTTTAATTTGTTTTGGTGTAAAAATTGGGGGTAAGAAGGTGACTACTGAAAATATTTGTTAAATTTATATGAGTTAGATATTGAACATGATCATTGTGTCTAAGCTTTGTGATTGAGAAAAGTGCATAAATATTTCTTTGTAGGCTTCATATGTGTTTCTGTCATGCTAGAATAGTTATAAGCTATGTTGCAGTTGAAGGTTAGTAAGGCTTTTCCATACTTTTTATATAAATTTATCCCGTTAAATATTTGCTTATAAAATTGTGTGCACTGAAAAGGTTGGCCTGAAGTGTAGCAATAGAGGTAAGGATATTTACGTTGATCTGCCATCCAAATACCCAATGTGTTAAATATTAGTTGGTTTCTTGAATTCGTCTATGACACATGTAGTTTGGACTGGTGTTGCTGCTATTTTATAGTGTCGATTGGGATTTCATCTGTATGCGATTTGGATGATTACAAATTTAGTGTTCGTTCGGTTGTGTTCGCAGGTGTTGTGGTGTGTACTGCTCAATGTTTATCTAAGGGTGCTTGATTGCGCTCTAGAGTTTTGGTAGATATGATGAAGGCTAGCAACGATGTTGGGATGACGCCTTCTTTCGGCATGACTGATGAATCGAGGGGAACATGAAAGCAGCCATGACACTTGATCAACAAGAGAGCACACATAGTTGCACACAAACTCCTGGAATAATGTAAGGTCTATCGTACATTATGAGGGTATTTAGGATTGCTTATCCAAGTCCTTATGTTATTATTTTATGTGGGACAACTGGAACAAGCATAGGCGCAAGTAACATGTGGTTTTGCAACAGGTGGCCAATGTCAGGGGAGACTCCGTAGACGAGGGAAAAAACGCACATGTAGATCATGCACCCGTAATAATACCTGCATTTGGGTGAGTCACTTCATTCCCATGTTAACATTTTATCAACTATAAATCGAATCCCAATTTTCCGATGCTTTTAACCAGTTGCACATGACGACCTATAAAATACATGACACCATAATCAATTCTATTTAAGGGGTGAAATGAATGCGTTTGGTTGTTGAAATGGGGGCTGCAACGGGTGGGTTTGGTCGCTGAGATGGGACTTGAGGTGGGTGGGTTTAGGTGCTTAAATGGGGTTGAAATGAGTGCCTTCGCATGCAAAAAAAGGGTGAAAAAGGGGAGGGGTTTGCGTCAAATTGCGGCTAAAAGGGATGATGACGCATAACCGGTGAACACAAATTTTAGGCGAGTTTGGTGTTTCTATAATGATAGGCAACCCATACAGTTGAAATGAAATTTGAAAGGGGGAGGGTGTTTAGGTGTTTAAATGGGTCTAAAGGAGGGTGTTTAGGTGATTAAATGGGCCGCAAGGAGGGTTTTGGTCTGAAATTGTGGCTAAAGAAGGTGGTGAAATGGGGCTAAAAGGAGGGTGTTTAGGTGCTTAATTGGGGCTCAAAGGAAGGGTTTTTTGTGCTGAAATTGCGGGTAAAGAAGGTGGCTTAAAGTTGGATCCTTTGAATGAACACTTAACTGCAAGTGTGTTTTGAGAACTGGGTGAAGAAAAACAAAAAAGAAAATATCAGATGTTTGTGAAATGTTACAACTGTATACACAGCTACAAGAATCAGAATATCAGATGGTCGTGAAAGAAAAAGAAAACGAAGGTGGTTATTAAACATAAACTGACAAAAGTCTATGACCTCGCCACCATCACTTGGTAATTTCTTATTATCCACTTTTAAGTCCCTCATCGTATCTATGGTCAATTAATAATATTACTTATGCTAGAATATGTTATTTGATAATACAGGGACATGACTCAAAGTTGCTAAGTCTGTTTGATGAAATGGGTTGTCCAGCTGTGGAGAAAAATCAAGTGAAGGGGAGAACTTGAGAATTTAGCCGCATCAACATCAGGTGCGTGATAAAATGTTATTTGCCAGTGTTTTTTCTTACACGGGTCATGTGCCACTTTTCTGTTTAAATAAGATTCCATTTTTAGTTTTTTTCTAGATAATGTATGAAATCATAATTTCTTGATAATCACTTTTAATAATTTTTTGTTTTGTTCGCTGCGACTAGTTCCACAATGGCGAAAACTTAATTTTTTTTTCATAATGTCGCTAGCTTGGTCCATACTTTTAAATTGTATTGTCGTAGATATGTCGACCGTTGTTATTGTTTTAGGAATGCCGGACAACTACTGATCGACTGTAGCACTTCACATGCGAATGATGTAGTGAACGTGCAACATCCCGAGGTTTTTCAACAAATTCTTTTTGTGCATTATGGATGTTCTGCGCAATTAATAGTTTTAAGCAATTATAAAGATTTTTAAATATTTTGTTATTCGGGCATACAATTTTGTTAAAGGAAACATTTTTCGTACTGCTAAGTTTATTAATTTAACATCACAATCTGATTTGCGAGCTTCTAACGTCATGCTATGCTATTTGTGCAACTATGTACGATAGCGGAACGTATTGCCTCATAAAAAGGAAGGAAATGAAAAGAAATATGCGGCAACTATAATATAAGTAGTAACTTTTCTACAAGTTGTTCCATTTGCCAGTGCAGTTTTTATAGTTGCGAACAATCAAAAAATCTAGCAAACGTTGCGATGGGATGGGATAAAAACTTAATGGTAAAAACTTTAGTCAACCCATGAGTCCAATTTTAGCTACCATGCATGGCCAGCCCATCAACACAAACTCCAAATAAACGGCTTTTTTTATAGATTAATTTAAAGACTCCATACATCTTGAAAGCACTAAAGAGTCTAATAACGCTCTTAGCATTTGGATCCAACCAAAATCCAAAAAAAATATGAGTCCAACCATGTATTATAAAAAAGAAATCTTTTAAAAGAACACTAATTAGGCGTCGTTCTTCCATGTATAACTATTACACTCGAAGGTACTCGCCAAGAATGCATGCATGCAGTCTCGATAACTATCTTTATGGCGAGCAAATATTATTTATTTTAAACTTCCTTATTATAAAGTAGTAGAGAAATGTTTTTCAAAAGTAGATAGTCTAAATTATTAATAGTGTAAATGGTAAACATTTTTTTTTTTTTTTTTTCCTTTCATATTTTAGCATTAAATTAGTGGTTTAACTATAATGAGCTTTTCTTATAAACAATTCCATTAAAATGTACTCCGTATTATTATTGGAGGGCAGTTACATATGGTTTTAATAAGAATTAAATTTTCAGATTTTACATTCATTTTCTACTTTTCCTTATAGAGTAATGTTTTTTGTCTTAAAATTTTAAGACTTCTTTTAATAGAAAGTCTCAAATGCTTTATAATGTAGTATAGATATAGATAATGAGATATTCACATGGTTATTGTCAACTTTAATCGAAATCTATAGGCTCACAGTTTGACATTTATATGTCTTTGATGAAATTTTGTTTAGATGTTTCAGAAATAATTTCTTTAGTTTGTAGTTAATTAATTATTGACCGAATGGCGATGGTCATGGTCATGGTGACAAATATTGACGCGACTTATGAACAAAAGTTGATAGCACTGGAAAATTCAAATTAATATTTCTACCCTACCATTAAATTTATCTTAGGTATCTTAATCTTCGTCAACTTACTAAGCTTTCTTTTTGTCATGTTTATATTTGTTTAGTTACATGAGGGAGCCAAAGTCTACATTTGTCCAGTTTATTCAAAACAAAAACATATGTCATAGTTATTTACTGCTCTTTTAGGCCCATGAAGAGCCAAAAGTCTACTTTTGTTGAGTTTATTTAAAGTGGTAGGACTCGATGTGAAAAGTTTAGTTTATAATAGAGGCTCTAATTAAAATTTTGTGTGTTTTGTGTTTAAAAAAAGATCTTAGCTTAGGATTCGATGTGGTAGAGGGTTTGTTTCAATTTCTTCTTACTTTTTTTATCTTCTTTTAAAAATAAAACTTAAAAAGTTAGTTTATAGAGACTGTACTTCTATTGTCATAAAAATTACCTTCTTTGTTAGACAGGATTACATATATGCAAAATAAATCAATTGTAGTTTTGCGAAACTACCATTTCTAAACATACTCGTTTAATTTTTTTATTTTTTATTATTTTTTTTTTTTCAGAACAGCCATATAAACCCTTCAAAAAATGACATGATTTTTTTAATTTTATGTCATGATATATTTCTATATATATAGATTAAATTAACTATGATATCTCTATATTTATTATATATAACAGGAGGCATTTGGCATTAATGTCACATCAATGCCACATAATTCAATTTAATGACACATAATCATTTGTTGTTCAACTAAGCAATATTTTTATCCACCTAAGCATTAATTGTTAAATTTCGGATTTTTTTAAACATTTTTGAAAATTGTTTATAAAAAAGTTGTCTCACCACTTAGGCAACAAGTTATTTTGATAATTAGGTTGCATATTATAATATATAAATGGCTATAACTATAAATCCCTACAACTAAGGAAACTAAAAGTTTATTTCTTAATTATTCCGATTCATTCATTATATCGTTTAATTTAACTCAAAACCCTAATATTTGCATGATGGAATTGAACGAGGAAGAAAGTTTTTCTTTGTCATATCTCGATGTTTCTGTGTACAGGCACAATTATAACAGCTGGTAAGTCTCTTTGTTTGAAATTATTCAACTATTTTAAATGACTTTAATATTTTACTTTGTGTTTCGCGTTGCTATCTCCATCCCAAGCGTCAAAGGAGTTTCGTGAAGGTGTTATCAGGTGTTTTAAGGCCCTGCTTAATGGTTTATGTTTCTGCTCCAACACGTCTTATGAGTGCAAGCAACTTAAATATGTACCTATGCTTATAGACAATAGATATACACAATCGTCATTCCCGGTACATGAGACAAACATTAATCATTATGTATGTTGTTTCTTTAATTTTCGTACAATTTTTATAAGAATTATTGGAGGTCATATTTGAAGAGATACAATTTTTAACGTACAAGAAGTTTGTTAGATATGTAAAAGTGGTCACATATTGATGTAATACACATTAGTTTTCACATATTAATGTAATACACATTAATATAGGGCATACCGTTACATAATAGCAGTAGATGTTTGACTGTAAAGGTCATGTATAACACGTTAACTATAATTGCTTCATTTTGATATTTAGAACTATTTTGTTTGTTTTGTGTCCATTCTCTTATTATAATGATATAATTGCAGCACTGCAGACTCGACAACAGCAATTAGAAATCCGATATCAGACATTGTTCGGTCTCCACGAGTTGAAAGAGGATTTGTGATGCTTGGTAATAATTTAAAATTAAACAATGTACCATGTCTTAGACCTTATAATGAGAATTAATATTCTCATATTAAGGTATTAGCACATATGTATTCCTTTAACTTTAGTATTTGTATCAGTGAGATTATATAAGCACTTGGACTCTGGTCTTTTCGAAAACATGAAGTGGAAAGTTTAGTTGGTTTTTATGTTGTTGATTTTGAAGGCAGTATTAATTTATGTATACTTGAGATATTATAGTAAAAAATGTGTAACTAATGCCAAATAAATTTTAAATTGACATTGGTTTAGTATATGGTATGATAAAGTAGTAGCCTTTAAGAAAATTTGATTGTTAGATTGTTCTTTGACATGCTTATATAACATGTACTACATAGTTAGAAAGTTTAAAACATAATAATGTTTGTGTTATGGCCTATTTAGGAAGGTGTTTTATACAATAGTCTAAGGATTTTATTGAACCTTTTATTGCAATTCGGATATGGAAGACTCGAGGGTCGATGTAACACTTGACTTCCTCAAAAGGAATGACTTCACCTGGACTAAGGCAGCTTTGCCAAGCGAGATTAATAAACGGTATGCCCTATATTTTTTCCCATTCCTTTTCGGTTAAGAATGATTCTATATTTTATATTAGCTCTAACCCGTGTAAAAATTTATAACATATAGTTTTTTCAGGTTAAATCTCTATGTAAAGACTTGCATTTTTTAGGAAACAAGACTTTAAGCATCTTTTGAAGTAAGGAGCACATTGCCTTAACTTAATCATAATTTTTCTACATATTTTGTTGTTTCTTAATTCCGTTTAATTGACTTATTTAAGTGGCGTATTCATATGAGAAAGGCATTCTCTCCAGAAAAGAAAATATGTATACCTAAAAGATGTAGAACCTGAGAGCAAAGCTGATGAGGATGAGGATGGTCATGGACTTAAAGAGATGGAACTCAAGCGAGTGATGGGATAATATTTATTTTACTTGAATGAGTTTGTCTATTGAGGATCCAATAACTTTATAAACAGAGCAAGTAATCATTACATTTAAATGGTTCAATACCAAAACTGATGCAGGGTAATAGATCAGCAAGCAATAAGAGAAAAATTGTCACCACTCACGAATGTCAGGAGTTATTAGATTGTGATTTCACCCTTGGCGAGCTTATTAAATAAAACAACATCACGGCCCCTCTTAATTTCGATCACTTTAGGAGTTATTAGGATGTGTTGGCTATCGCTTCTACTCAAAGTATGTCTTCATTTAAAGTAGTGATTTTTACTTGCTCTGTCCGAATATTATATAAAGATAAAACCCATTTATTGGAATTGGATTGTTTTGCGTAGGCTGCAGATGTTGAGGCGGAACGGGGGCATATAGGCAGTTCTAAGATTCGTGTAGAGGCATTCATTACCCTTCGTGTGCTTGCTGCAAAGGTAACTTGGATTTATTTGCTTACGCCAATGTGAAAGATTCCATTCTCATAGGTATTCTCATCTATCAGCTGCGATCCTGCTAAAATTCAGTCTCTCAACATTGTTCTTTGATTTATCAGATTATATAGGAATTATCCAGCATGTTGGAGACATAAAGGATTACAAGAGTGCAACTACAAATGAAGTGACAGTTAGAAAGATCAGTATCCAGAATCTCAGGTCAGTACTGCTATCTACTTTTTTATGATATGTAATACATAATTCCTAGACTTAAAGAAGTTTAAATCTTATAGCAAAAATAGTCTTACGTTGACTTTGTGGAACGAAATGGCAATGAATTTTGAGATTTAAAAATATTTGTGAAATGTCGGTTATTATAGTCGTTTACTCATGTTGGGTCAATAAAATTCAGGTGCACATACTTTCAAATAACATACCCTCAGTCACACAATATGAAACCTAATTTGTTTTTGCCATGGCTTACGGTAACAGAATATCGCAACTCTTGAAACCGTGCCAAGTACTACTATTTGAATCCTAACATTCCGAAACCGAGGAGATAATAACAATGTAAATACGATCGTATCATTATAAATCGGTGTGAAAAAGTTCGAATATCTAACTCCGCTTGATTTTCCTCACCTACAACCATCCGACAGTCCACAACTAACGCTAAAGGTAAGAATGTAAAGGCACACAACTTGGGAAGAAGTGCGGCTCAAACCATGTATCGTTAAAAACACTATTGGAAATAAACCTCGACACAAACCAGGTATATCCTAGATCTGCAATAATAGAATTCCACAGATTATTTAATCACACTTGGATTGAAATTGACGCAATCACTTTTGTGTTTAGTTTCACCTACAATGTTATGTGATTGCAGATAAATATTTTTGTGTTTGGGTTGTTCAGGTTATGGGTGGCAGCCTAAGAATGAAGACGATCTTGCAAAATCAGTTCAGGACGACCTTCATTCTTCGTATCCTACATATGTTCTTAGAGAATATCAGCCAATGGCATATAGGTAATTATGGGTTGCATTTCTTTTATGTCCTTTTTATTAATCAATATGCATTTTCTCATCCCAAAATGGCTATTAAGGACATCTTTGAACGATCTTCTTTCCACCTCTCATGAAAATTGCATACTATTTGGGGGCTGCAATCGCGACATTGGTTATGGAAATTACTTAGGATGCATGGGGACCTTTTTCCACCCTGAGTGATTTTGTTGAACGTCCCAGATTGTTGCTAATGGGTGGTTTCCTAGCAGCACCATTGGTAATAACATCCTAAAACACACATAAACAATTCATTCAAGATACCGATTATAGCAATTTCTATTTGAATACATGGTATAATATAATATATTTTAGTTTGGTATATATGCATGCTAAGGTTCACCCATAACTCATATATCGGCGAGTTTCTATAATGTGAGTACAATTATTACCATAAGAGATTAATAGGTGATGCCACATTAATTTAATAGCGTAAAATGTCTAGATTTTTCAACTGTGAATGGTTTTAGGTCACGTAGCTGATTATGTGAAGATATAGGTTACAAATCTTCCACGTTTGAAGAGGAGCAAAGGAAAACGTAACGTGATATGCTCTTTTGGGAGTTGATTCACGACCCCAAGAGTAAGTTTCGTAATGTGAGTACAATTATTACCAAAAATATTAATAGTGTATGAACTATTATTTGTTTGTGGCTTAGACATCGGAATGATTATTTGTTCACCATCCGCCAAATAGAGACCTGTCGTGGCCAAACCAAGACGATGATGGAAAACGCTTAATGATTTGATCAAAGTTCCAAATCAAGGTGACAAGCATAAGAAGATTGTCACACGTATTTCGAAGGGGGTACACAAAACCAAGCGGTGAACAACAGCTTGGATGTAAAGTCTAAGCAATTTGTTTCATGCGAGTTCACGGTTGGGTGAACAACTGGGCCATCCGTATCATGCCATTCCCAGTTGGATATGAAGTCCGAAAAGAAATTGCGCGAATCGCTATGTACTTAGACAATAACATTGAAAAGGTAAAGGAGAGGATTGCTGATGATACATCCTTAATTGAAGATTACGAGATAATGCATCCTGATGACCTGGACTATTTATTAAACAAGATTATGGATCAGCCTCTTACCCCAATACATGAAGATTTTGGTACCACATGGCCTCATGATTTACCATCACTCGTGCAACCAACAACAGCTACTTTTGCTTCAAACAATGATAGGAATTGTCATTCAAACATACCATCGGACCTAGAAGGTCCACATACCCCACTCACCAGCACAAGTGAGACATAACCAAGCCAAATAAATCAGAATTAGGGAAACATGTTAAATAAGGATTTGTACTGTGTTATATTGCAAACATGTTAATTAAGAAGTTTAGAAATAGGGAAACATGGGGTCAAAAGCCTTCTCAAATGATTACTTTTGACACACCCAACATTCGAAATCATTATTACTATTATTTAAACAAATATATTTGCAACAGTAAGTCGATAATTGATGAATATCTGATTAGTTAGAATTTGAATAATTTTTTTCGGTGGGTCGACTCCGTGTGACCTCTTCAACACTTTACTAAAGATGACGTGTTTCAAACCAACTGCTTTTGACCCTTTACCAACCTACGTAACCGCCGCTCATCTTGCTATCTCTAGATAAAGATCGCTAAGCACTTTCTTAATGTGTTTCATTGCGTTCAGGGAGCTTTGGATGGTGGCCTTGACATCCCCCACAGTGAAAAGAGGTTTGTAGGTTTTAGCAAGGATGGTAAGCAGTTTGATGTCGAGGTTCACCGCAAGTACATTTATGGTGGGCATGTTGCTACCTACATGAGGGTGAGTCTATAGTATATCAGTGGTGGTCTTTGATGCGTCTTTGTAATTTCAAATATCAATTAACTAAAATTCTTTATGGATGGTATGCAGACTTTAATGGAAGATGAGCCAGAAAAGTACCAGACTCACTTTTCTGAGTACGTTAAAGCTGGGGTCGAACCAGATACCATTAAAGAGGTCTACAAGAAGCCGCATGCATCCATTCGTGCTCACCTAACCCCAATCACTTTCAACTTTGCTGCGTATAGAGCTGGAAGAAAGAGTTGACGTCAGAGATGTGATACTCACATGTATTTAAAATTAGCATTTACATTACAAAGTCAACATAAAGTCTAAAACCAATACATTATGTTAACAGCCTATATTGGATGCATACAAAGAGTGAGCGACACAATACCGTTCGAAGATGCAACAAGGCTTATGATACATGAAAATAAGCCGGATAAATAAGCTAACACAAACACCCCTCTAATAATTATGTGTTTGAGTTTATAAGTAGTATGATAGTGTAATTAGTAGCTTGTGTATCTATTCTATAAGCCTTTATAACTTAAGGGTTGTTTAGATGGATGAATTGACAGGGATTACGTGCTAAGTAAACAAGCAGGATCATATATACAGGTATAACGCAAAGTGGTGATGTGAGTTGTGAAAATAACTTTTGATGCACGAGTGTTTGAAAATTCTTATTATTTTAGGAGATAGGGTACAAGTATTTAAGTAAGTATAATAGTATATCTGTTATATGATAATCAATGTTGCTGCAGCTTATCAAATTACTTATTTGACTGTTAAATCACCTGACACTTTTTTAAAGAGTTTCCTTGCAAACTTTGACAATGTTCATTCTGTATAAGTTCATGATTCATTAATTTATGTTTCGTTCCATGATTTAGGGACTTTACCTAAGCGTTTTACAATTCATTAGCTTTGTTAACTTTTTATTATATATTATATGTTATAAACTATATCAAAAGGGTTGGTTTACAAATTAGCATAAGCTTTTCTTATAAGATCTCCCAAACGCTTATTTTCATAGAAATTGTAGATGAAATTGTTCTAAAAATAAAGTATGACTCTATTTAGTAAAGTAATTTAACAATTACCGTTTCAGAAAAAAAACCCACTTTCAAAACATTTCTTGTCAACCTTCTTACGATAAAGAAAAATATGTTAACAATAACGATAAGTCATGCCCGCCCATTTTATGGTGAATCGAATCGAGTGTATATATATATATATATATATATATATATATATATATATATATATATAGGCTCGGTTCCATTGAGAAGGTTTTATTTTGAGAAGATTGAGAAATCTTCGTTTCAAAGAATTGATTCATGTTTTGATTTGATTCACAAGTAAACATCATTTTATGGTGAATCGAATCTATAAAAAACAAATTTGATTCACAAATCATTTTTAAAATCGAGTTATGATGATGATTCATTAAATTTGTACAGATGATTCAATATTTTACATATATCGCAAAATCGAGAGATTTTTAACATTGATTCAAAAAAAATTTACGCATTTTGAATTTTAATCACATTAAAATGAGTTTTACGCTTGAAAAACATGAATCAAAGTTAAAAATCTATCATTTTTGAAAACCTTGTCAATCTTCTCAAAATAAAAGCCTTCTCAATCGATCGGGATGTCTAGTAGCTCATGTATGAATTTCAACACACATATATATATATATATATATATATATATATATATATATATATATATATATATATATATATATATATATATATATATATATATATATATATATATATATATATATATATATATATATATATATATATATATAGGCCAACTAGGATGTCTAGTAGCTCATGTATGAATTTCAAGTATCTTGTCATGAATGACAATGGGTATGAGTTTGATAGTAGTGGTGGGTCCCTCACCTATGAAAGATCCATACCTAGCTCACTTGATGTATATGGAGTATGGATTATATCTATCATTCATTATCATAGTGGTGGGGCCCCTCATCTTAAACAAACACCTTTAATCACTTTCATAGTCATAGTCTCATTCCGATAGTGGAATACCAAACGCACCCTAAATGAAACTATACTTTTGGATTCAACATCGGGTGATAGTTGCAAAACCTCTTAAACATAAATTAGTATTATAATGAGACTTTTTTTGAAAAAGTATATAAAACAAGAGACAATTTTTTCAATAAACTGAGAGAGAGGGAAAAGTGATAAAGTGAAATATGAAAATATTATTATTACAAAAATGAGAGGAGTACAAAGTATATATACAGTTGACTAAAGCTATGACATTCAATACCACTCTGATGTATCTGGACATGCTACTAGTATAAATACATTGCTACATCTTATTACAAAAGACTAGATTGAGACTTTATAAAGCTTGCATCTTAGATGGTTGTCTTCTTTGTATGGAGATAATAGAAAATCTTGATGTAGTAGCTTGAGTGATTCCTTTATACTCTTTATCCCCCCATAAGTTGGCATGGAGTAAGCATTACAAATGCCCAACGTGGATAAACAAGCATAATGAAGTGCTTTGCTGAGACCTTTAGTGAAGATGTCTGCCACTTGTGCTTTAGTTGGTACAAAAGATGGTAAAATGTCTCCTGACTTGACCTTATTCCTGACAAAATGACATTCAATTTCAATATGTTTGGTTCTTGCATGATGAATGGGGTTTTAGGCTAAAGCTATGGTTGAAGCATTGTCACAGAGAATGGGAACAGGTGTAGGAATGGTGACTTGCAGATCCTTGAGAAGACATAACACATGTGTTATCAACCAAAGCCCTATATTCAGCCTCAGTGGAGGATCTTGATACAACACTCAGCTTTTTGGATTGCCAAGAGATCAGACTATTGCCCAGAAATATTCCATACCCTGAAACTGGTTTCCTTGAAAATGAACATGCAGCCCAAGAACTATCACACTAGGTAAGAAGCTTTAGGTTGTTTGATGCTGGGAAGAAAATTCCTTGACCAGGTCTGAATTTGAGGTATCTAAGTAATATGATGAGAGCAGCCATGTGTGGGGTCCTTGGTTCCTTCAGAAATTGACTTAAAGTCTGAGAAGCAAAGGAGATGTCTGGTATGGTAATGGTCAGATAAATCAACTTACCCACAAGTGTTCTGTATAAAGTAGGATCAGAAATAGGTGTCCCATCAGTGAGGTTGAGTTTAGTGTTGGTTTATAATGGGTTTGCACAAGGTTTAGAATCCAAAACATTGCCTAGTCTGAGAAGATCTATAGTGTATTTTTTTTAGACATGGCAAGACCAGCATGATTTCTTAGAAACTCTATACCAAGGTAGTAACTGACAGCTCCCATATCTTTGATACTAAAGGTATGGTGTAACTGAGTTTTGAGGTTATCTATGAAGGTTTTATCACTTCTTGTGATCAAGATATCATCCACATATATGAGAATGCAGATGAGGGAGCCATTGTGATTGAGAGTTAGTAAGGATGTGTCAGCATAACTTTGGGTGAAACCTTTGGTAATGAGAAAAGTGGTTAATTTTTCAAACCACTATCTGTTAGCCTGTTGATAACGCCTAAAATGAACATGTTTTTAGTAGCGTTATTGTTGGACATGATAATCGGCTATATTTACTCATAATTGTTGCAAAAGTGCAAAAGATGATTATGTATATGTATCCATCATAAATGATGAAGAAATGAAGTTTTTTGCACATTTGGAAGATTCCAAGGAAGGAAATTGAGCAAGGAAGCTTTGACTCAATGGACCAAGATTTCTAAGTATCTCAACAAGGAAATATCAAGTTTTGCCTGGAAATCATCTAGAGCAAAGAGTGACCATTCAAGAGTCAACGAAAGTCAGTAAGCGATCCAAGTCACCGTAAGCAATGTGTTAGGTTCCCATATTCATAACACAAGCATCAATATAAGAAATAGAAGAGAAGTGATCGGATGAACAATACCAAACACACACACGTATGATACTTAGAAAGGTTATGCGTAGAGTGAATGTATGAATTGAACAACCAACCCTCAAGTGAGGGTTTACAAGCATTATTTATAGGAAGGAACTAGGGCAACATGCAAGTTCCCTTCCTTTCCTTTATGGGCTTGGCCCAAGGCACATGGGCTTTCTACATAAGCCTTGGCATGATAACTAACATAAAAGCCATATTAAGCTAACTATTACATATTAATTACTAACACTTGAAATATAGTTTAGGAGTGATTCCAACACAATGGTCAAAAGGCAACCGATCCGGTTGCATGGTCTAAGTTAAACAAAGTTGCATTTAATGTTGCCTTAACTCCCATAATCATTAGAGGCCGATCATTTCTTGATATTAACTTGTTGGGAACGTTTTGGCCGCTTAGACAAGTTTCTTTGGCTATATATTGAACCTAGTCTTAGTTTACTAGTGTGACACAACCCAAAGTATAATAGTTTACACCAAAGCTATTACCAACCATTTATTTCATCCAAAAGTTTAGTATTCATTGTAAAACGTCCGGAGGTTGGAGAGAGCAATTCTCATCCATTGTTTTGGTTATTTGGAGTTATACGGTTAAGCTAGGTGATTGGGCGTGTGGTTGCTATAAGCCACGAATTCTAGTTCTTGTAATCGCAAAAGTTTAGGTATTCTATGAACTTTGTTATGGATTTCTATTCTCTTGAGTTATTGGAATTACTTTGTTATTTCTTGTGTTTTGTTATTATTATCATGGAGTAGTTTTGGATATACTTTTGTGTTGGGATGTAGGAAATCATACTAGTGTTCTCATATGTGATGCATGTATATATGATCTTGTTTAAATGAGTTTGTTGGAAAAATACTAGTCTTGGTTTGATTTGTCGGTAAAACATGTTTTAAGAAAAAGGACCTAAAGGATTTCTCTTGTGTTTTATTCCAAAAATTTGAGTGACAAACTAGTATGGGGATATGGTGATTGACAACCACCATGTTTACTTATTCAAACAAGACTAGAAATATTTTCATCATGAAAGGTCGAAAGATTCGTAAGAATGAGTTTAATAAGAACATTTTGCAAACAAATGGATTTTTCTAAAAGGATAATCATTAGGATAAGGACCGAAAGGATTACCTATATGTTTTTGTTTTTAGAATGATTTTTACAAACATAAACCATGGTTGGAAATCATTTGCTTATGATTTGTGCATCACATCAAGAGTTTACACCAAGCCTTCATGAACATTACTTATGATTGCCTATAGACTACACACAAGTATATATATTTCTTATTGTTGAATTTCACTATAACATCACTTTTTAAGGAAGCCTTGACAAAGCTTTCTTGTTTCAAATCTTTTCAAGAAAATAATTTAAACATAAAATCTCTTGGGACGATCTCGACTTATCCACCTTTGCTATCATGAACGAGTATACTTGCTCGTATGTGTTTATAGTATTAGACGGATAAATCGTGTTTATAAATTTTAAAACTTGCACACGGATAACACATCAAGTTTTACGCGTTGCCGGGACTTGTTTTGCACTTGTTTGCTCATTTGATTGTTTTCTTGTTTGATAGATTGTTTGTTTGCTTGCATGATAATTGAATCGTCACCATCAAGTTTTTGAGTTAAGCAATTTGAGTTTGTTCATTTTCTTTAAAATTGGTAGTTTTGAAATTGAATTTCGTGAAAAGATTTTGGTATTTTATTTTGTATTTTGATTTCATAGTTAAGTTTATAAAATTGGTAGCTTTTAGATTAATTGTCATTTTTGATTTTATAGAAAAAATTTTGGTTTTTATGTTTTCTTAGATTTTTAGTTTTTCTTTATTTTAGTTATTTCTAGTTATTTTTTTTGTCTTTTGATTTTATAGTTTTAGTTTATAGACCTACTATTAGATTAATCCATATAATTCATGATTAGTGTCATGTGATTATTATCTCTTATCATTTTATATCAATTAAGTTGTTCAAATTTTTCAATCACATCTTTAGGTCTAAATTTAGGTTTTAGTTTTAGGCCTACAATTCATTTTCCTTTTTTTTATTACTTTTTAGATTAATTCTTGTCTTTATTCTAATGATTAGATATAGTTAATTTTCGCTTTTATGGTTTTAGTAGTCTTAATGAGTAGTTTAATAGAGTAGTTAATTTAGTTTTCATTTAATAGCTTGATTAATTAATTGATTAATAAAGGATAATGAGTAGTCTTCATTAATTAAGAGTTTAATTACACTTAATAGTAATTAATTTTAATTAATTTTCAAAAATAAAATAAAATAAAAATTTTTTGGGATCGATCTAACCGATCGGTTGCAACCCGTAACCGGATCCGGTAGACATTTGGTTTTAGTTGACCACCAAAGAATCGGTTGGTGACCAACCGATCCGGTTGAAGCTCTCGTAAATTTTTTCTACTTTTTAGATTTTGAGTTTTAGCTTATGTTTTTAGTTTTGTTAAGTGTCTTTACTTGCTTAGTATATGTTTCTATAGTTTGCTTTTATTTTGACTAACTCTAACGCTAATGATTTGGATTTTTGTTTTTGGTTTGGTTTTGTCTTGATTAGCTAGTTATTATGGATAGTTTAAGCGAAATTTCGAAATACCTTCGTAACTTGGATGAGATGTTCAAAGACACCGGAAGTTCATTAGAGAAGATTGGAGGTATCTTAGAAGGAAGTAAGAAAGATTTGGGAATTGATACGGTTAGTATGGAAGAAACGGGTGAAAACAAATTTTAACTTCCTAAGAAGGGAAGAGTTGTGGTATTCACACAAGCACCTTTAACGGAGTATGATTCGTCACTTATGAGGTTTGGAACACCTTGTAGTGTAGAAGGGGTGAGTGCTTGGGACACGCAACTTAACATGGCTTATGGTGAAAATTACATGGTGGAGAAAGTTCTTGATCAAATTGGTCATATACGTTTGGATTGCGAAGCATACGGAAGAAGAATGGTTAAGAATCTTAAGGTTAACATTCATGGGCACATTTTTGAAATGATTTTGTTGTCTTGGAAGAAGGGAGCGGATGAGCCCAATGTATGTTTTGGGCGAGATTTTCTTGTAACAACCAAGTGCCAAGTTGATTTTGCCTTGGGAGAAATGAGGATTAATATCACCGATTTGGAAGAAGGAAAAGGGTGAGTGAAATGCTTGTGGAGTTATGTGCTAATATGGAAAAGGAAGATGTGGAAATCGTAAAGATGGGGAAGGCAAATAGGAAGAAAACCTCATCCAACAAATTAACTCCTACCACATCTACTAACAAAAAAATGATTACACACCATCATCACCTACTACATCAAACACTTTCAAACCTTTAACCGAAGAACAAAAGAAGCTATTTTGGAAAACCTTGAACAAAAGTTTCTTGAGCTAAATGAGAAAAAGCCGGTGATTGAGGTACTTCAAGATTACGTTCTCTACCGTAACAAACTAGATGCGGTGATGCTAGCAAGAGCAAGATTGGAGGATAAAGATCTATCGGAGGAGGATAGAGATAGGATTTTGTTTAGAGGTATGCCACGTAAGGAGAAAGATCCGGAAAATTTTGTTTTGCCAATTAAAGTGAATGGGACTACACCAGTTTATGCCTTAGCCGATACGGGTTCAAGTGTTAATGTTATGCCCTATCCATTGTTTAAGACGTTGGGTCTTAGTAAGCCGCAACCAAATCATTCGAAACTTACCATGGCGGATAATTCCCAAGCAAAAGCAATGGGGGAGGTGAAAAACGTAAGAGTTCAAATTGGTTACCAACCATACTTGGTTGATTTTCTAGTCCTAGACATTCGTTGATAAGAGTTTACCACTTCTTTAGGAAGACCATTCTTACGCACATGTGGTGCAATCATAGACATGGGTAGAGGTACGATGACTATCGATGATGGGATCTCGAAACAAACCTATTATCCCAAACCAAGAGGACCAACTGTTGAATTCATGGAAGATTTAGAATTGATGGAAGCGGACGAGGACTTGACTTGTTTTGAAGTAGGACGTGATGTCCAAGGAAACCCGATGTATGGACCATTAGCTCCACCATAATTTAATATTGAGGATGAGATGGAACGCGCACTAGCGGTGGAAGCATTTTACAATCCATTCAAAAACATCCTAGTTTACAAGAAGCTAACCAATTTCTTAGGTTCTTTACCGGTTCAACTCAAGAATTTGGAATGGAGACCCGAGGGGTCGGGCATTTACAAGAGACAAAATGGGGATGGATAATGGCACGTCGAATTTGATATACTATGTCCGGATGGGAGAAGATTCATAAGGAAGTTCAAAACTTATGAAACATACCGTGAATTGACCGGGAAATTTCTAAGTGAGGACATCTTAAGGCATGAGTATTTCGAGAAATTCTAAGGAGAAACAAGGCACCATAATAAACAAGCAATTGTTTGCTTGAATTTCATGAACTTCTTTTAATTTTATGCATTTAGGATTTCTTGTTTTCATTTCGGTTTATTTTTATTATTATGTTGAGGATATTTGGTTAATGCATGATGTTTATGAGTTTTAGTTTGAGTTTTAGTATGAGTTTATTAGTATGATGATTTGAGTTTTGAGATTGGATAATTGTTGAAATTTCCAAATGGTGGATGAATGTTGTGTGCATCTTTAATAAGATTTTTGAGTAAAAATTGTTGCTTGGAAGGTAAAATGCCTAAGTAACGAGAAAAATGCAAAATTTGGCAAAAATGCAAACTGAAACGGTTGTGTCCATGACTGAACCGGTTGCATACAAGTATATATACCAAAAATTCACTTTTTCCAGAAAAACACACACACACACTAATCCTCCAGCTGTGTTTTGTAAAAATTCGACCAATAGAAGCTAATTGAAGATTGTTTAAGTTGTAGAAGATCATCATGGCACCCAAACAAGTAAGCATCTGCATTCAATTAACTCAATTGAGGTTTAATTAGAGCATTTGATTCGAATTGCATATTAGGTCACTAATTTGGGGGTTTTGATATAATTCGAATTAAGTTGTAATATTTTAGGATTAAGTGGGTAATTGATATAGGAATGCATTGCAAAAAGAATTGTAGTGATTGATTCAACATGGAATGAGTATTAGATGATTGAATTTTCATATTTAATTAGGTTATGCCATTGAATCAAATTAATTTGCAATTGGTGATTCCTAGTTGATAGATGATGCAATTTTAATGAATAATAGATGCCACATTGTTGATTAGAACTAGTGATTGAAGAATTGAGGTCTAATTTGTTGAGTTCTAAGTTGATGAATAGGTGATGATTTGAGGTTTGGAAAGTGAATTTAGAGTAATGTGAGGATGTAGAAACCATTGATGACGTTAGAATGCGGTCTTGGAGTGAATTGAACTTAGAAAAATTGAATGGGTGATGGATTAGAAGGAAAAGCCTTATGCGAGTTGAGAAGCGATCCGGTTGCGGAAGCGCAACCGATTGGTTGGATTTGGTCTTTAAGAGAACCGATCCGGTTTCTCCGCAATCGAATCCGGTTCTAGGTTCATGTTGGATTTTTGAATTTTGAAGTAGACCTTTGAGGCTTCCATAGACTTTCCTGTTTGTTCTAACACTCTTATATTGACTTATATTTGTGATTCTCACTGCAATACTGAATGTTTCTAACAACTAATCCGTTAATTATGTTGTGAAGAATGTTTTAGGAAAAGGGATCACATCAAGGACTCGAGGAGCAAGAAAGAAGGAAGCAGAAATGCCAATCCCAGAGTGCCACCCTAATCTTCTTTGGGTAGGAGAGAGTGATGATCGTCGAAAATATTTTAATGATGCTTTGTTATCTATTGGGGGAAACCAGGTACACCAACCGAGGATTATTAATTGGGAAGTTTTGCAAAGGTTGGGTTGCCATGAGTTTTTAGAGGAGAAATTGTTGGTAAGAATGTTATGGAATAAACAGATTCTAACTACAGAAATGTGGAAGAGAGCTCTCAATATTAATGAGCCCATATACAAAGAATGGTGTTTAGAATTCCTGTGTTCCTTTGAAATGAAGTCGGATATTACAGCTGTAGGAGTTTGCTCGGAAAAATGCATTACTTTCAGGTTGGGTGGTCAAGCACATGTCGTCACGATATGGGAATTTGGCAAGTTGTTAGGATTATACTCGGATGAAGATTTGAGGAATCGGGATTTCAAATACATAATTATGTTTAGTGATAGGAATAACCAAGGATTTGATGAAAAAAAATTTTGGAGGAAAATAAGCACGGAAAATAAGTTAACGTATGGTGAAAGTAGAGTCTCGTCAATTAAAAAGCCACTTTTGCAAGTGTTTCACAGGATAGTAGTTGAGTCTCTATGTAGGACCTTAGATATATCAACCTTATCACAAACCCAACACGTTATGCGTATAACAAGTTAACCACAAACACAAACAAAGCGTAGAAATGAAGATGAGAAAGAAAGGAGAGATTAAGATGTTGGTGACTTGATGTTAAAAACCGTGTATGTTGTGAGAGAAAGATGAAAACAATAAGTTGTATATTTCAAAGAAAACACACACACACACACTCAAGCACACCCCTCAAATGACCATTTGAGGGGTATTTATAGTACAAGTAACATTATGCCCTAAAAGGCTTTCTATGGGCTTCATGGGCTTAGACATGGGTTGGATTGGATAAAAGGCAAGCTTAACATAACTAGTACCCATTTAGCTTAGTCCAATCCACGAGCCCGTTGACTATTTTATCACGATATCTAACACACAATATAAAGTTCCTAAATGTGAATGACCATTACTTCTAATAAAAACTATTAAGGCTAACAATCTCCCCCTAAGGGGTGGTCATTCAAATGATGCTCCACTTGATAAGATCCTTACTTTCCTTGAGCTTGAATTTTGTGTGTAGATATAGAATAGTCTTGATTCTTTGTTCCTTCATGCTTTGTGATCGATAATGTGGTTATAGAGCCATTGTCAACTTCGTTGGTTAGGTGTCTCCACGCCTTTCTCCACCATGCTCACACTTCTATTTGTCTTTTGGTTACCAATGATGTAGTTCTCGAGTCTTTAAACTTTGTAGATTCGTTGACATTGACGAAGAATCATCTTTAACTTTGTAGCCTTTGATTATGATGAGAAATTTCATGTGTTTTTGGTATGAGCATGTGGAGAATCTGCACGATCAATCCGCTCCGGAGCTTCCATAAGAAGAAAACATAAAAACAGGTTAGTAATAAGCGGATTCCGGCACTTACAAGTTTGAATTTTGAGGGTGTTAACAACATAGTGTGAAAACACATCTCTAATTCTTACAAAGGCCGTTCTGAACCTGGAGTCCCACAAGTGAGATAACGCGATATACCGAAGTACATCTACGATTCAGATGAGTCATTGAGGTACACCAAAGCATCACCCCATGATCGTAGACCGTTTGAGACACACTAAGCGTAATCCACGAGGAGTTACCAAAGTGACTTGCTATCAAGGTTGCTTGATGTTGACCACGGCAAGAGTTTCCATTCAATCACTTTGAAGATCACGGATGTGAAACTTGTCATAAATGTTCGGCGATTGCTAAGATCTGCGTGGGACTCTAGAATATATCCACTTGTGTCCTTATTGATGAACAAAAGCGATGTCATGTCAAGTGTTCCTATGAGATCTTTTGATGAATCTCGTGGCTCTAGACTCAATTAGTACATTTTGGTTTTCTGAGCGGAGACTAGGAGAGGGTCTCCTTCTTCAATACCAACAATCTCTAAGAGAAAGTCGATAGATTATGTAGGGTTCCAGTGAAAATGAAACAAATCCTTTTAAGAGGAATTGAGTAGCTAGAAGGTTTAGTGCGATGCATCCTTTGGGTGCGGGGCGTCTTTGACTTCAATACCGGTGTCATCTAGTGACAACCAATGAGCAGATGAATTGAACCCGGTTTACGCCTAAGGTTGATTATGGAGGGCTATTTCTTTTCACCCTTTTTCATTATATTTCTTTTAATTCTTCAACCCCTTCTTTCTCCTTTCTCACATTACTCTTTTTTTTTTCAATCATTCCTAAGGACTTCTAATACTAACTATTTGTAATGTCCTTGGGTAGATCCCTCCGGCTCTGGCGGATCATAGGACGGATTTCCTATCCTTAGTCACCTTATAACTCCATGTATTGTTGCCATAAAACCATTTTTCTTGAAAATCTCTCAGAGTGTTTATGATAGAAGACATGTTTGAAACATTCCGTGAGTTTTATTTTTAGAAACACTCCCCCTTCACATGTGCTTATATATTTTGACGTAAATCGCACATAGAGGGTAGAGTTCACACTTTTGAATTGATCAACTTTAAATGAACTAGACCGATTCGAGACACGTTTACATCACTAGGGAACTAGCTTGAAATTATTACCCGTCTGGTCAAGTTCATAGAAAGTTTCTCGAGATGGTACATGATTCCTCGTCAATTCATTGGTTTCAATCGAGTCGAGCTCATTATGAGATTCAAACAACGATCATTAAACTTTTGATCACATTTTAATCACGTCTCTCCCTCAAAATAGCATATTCATGATATTTTTGATATCATCGGATTAAACAACATTTTAGAATCTTTTGGGAGACAAACGGATTTGATTTAAGCATGAATTTGGAACATTTTGTTTTATGCTCCCCTTTAATAAAGCATAATCAATTAAAGGGTGTTAGAGGGAGTTATCTTGAGCACAAAATATTTTGAAAGATTTTGAACAATCTTTTGAACAAAAAGGTGCTCAAGATGATGATGATTCTCACCGGTTTAAAATGTAGTGCCTCAAGCGTACACTTGATTTTTCTTTAAAAACACGAGTTTTGATTTGAGATAATCAAAAGTCATCATTTTAGTCCGGTTTCGTATCAAGTATCTGAAAGCCATTTATGAAGAAATTTTGAGAAGCGACATGTTTTGGAAAATATTAAAGAACTCTCGCTCAAGCATCATACATGCCCGTATCATTGTTGAATGACATTTCTAGAAACGTCTGAATATCGATTATACAAGAGACATGTCGTGAGAAGAATATTTTTTTTTGATTTTATATTGTTTTTGTTTTGAAAATTTGTTATTTTATATTTTGCTTTTGTTGGTTTTCAAATTTTGTATTTTATTTTTCAAAAATATTTACTGATGAAGCTTTTGGAAAATCATTTTCAAGAAGATTTGAGAAGGCGTTCTAACTCCTCGGGGTTAGGCTTCGCATTCAATTCGTCGAACTAAATAGTCAAACCTTTCTTTTGGAAGGGCTTTAGTTAATAGATCGGCGAGTTGGTAATCGATCTTCACGAAAAATAATTCAACATACCATTTTCCACATGTTCTTTGATGAAGTGATAGCGGACTCGATATGCTTAGTCTTTGAGTGATGAACATGATTGCATGATATGGCTATGGCACTTTTCGAGTCACAATACATAGGTATTTTATCGAAAGTAAATCCATAATCTGTGAGTTGTGTTCTCATCCATAGAACTTGAGCACAACACGAGATAGAGACACATACTCGACTTCACGGTTGAAAGTGCAGATGCAATATTGTTTCTTTGAAGACTAGTCGACTAACTTTTCACCCAAAATTGTGCTCCTCCGGATGTACTTTTTGTCGTAACTTGATCACTGCGTGGTCCGCATCCGAAAAGGCAATTAGATCAAATCCAGTTCCTTCGGATACCAAAGTCCCATGTGAATGGATGTCTTGGTGCGAAAGATCCTTTTAACCTCTTTGAGGTGCAGTTCGGTGGCTTAGCACGAAACCGTGCTAATAAGCAAACAACAAAATGAATATCGGGTCGACTAGTAGTTAGGTACATGAGAGAACCAATCATGCTCCGATATTTCTTCGGATCAATAGGTTTCCCAAACAAACCGGCTCCAATTTTTGGTGAAGTTACCATTGGTGTTCAATCGAATCACAATTATCCATACCATGATTTTCAAAATCTAAGTTGTATATTTAGCTTGATTGATAAAAATTCCACGTGGGGACCGATGTATTTGTAAACCAAGAAAAACTTTAGTTCCCCATCATGAACATTTCAAATTTGCTTTTCATGAGATTTTCAAAATGTTTTGAAAGATTCGGATTAGTGGACCCAAAGATGATGTCGCCCACATAAATCGAACAATCAAAATGTCATTTTGCATTTTGTGTAAACAAGGTAGGATCAATTGTGCCTTTGGTGAAATTATTTAGAATAAGGAAAGAGACGATTAGTCATACCACGCTCTCGGAGCTTGCTTTAAACCATAGATTGCCTTTTGAGTTTGTAGACGTAGTCCGGATGTTCCATGTCGATGAAGCCTTACGGCGACTCACTTACACTTCTTCTTTCGAGTTCCATTCAAGAACGCGGTCTTAATATCCATCGATAAACCGTGATGTTTTGTGAGTTGCATAGGCTAAGAATATCCTTAATGCCTCAAGTCTAGCTACCGGCATGAATGACTCTTCAAAGTCTATCCTTCCTCTTGTCTGTATCCTTTGGCCACGAGACGAGCTTTGTTGCGAATTATAGTCATCTCTTCATCCCTTTTGTTCTTCCATAACCATTGAGATCAATGACGCGAATGTCAATTGGTCTTGGAACCATTTCCCAAGAGTCATGTAGACGGTATTGGAGAAGTTTCTCCTGCATCGCTTCTATCCATGCGGGTTCTACCATTGCCTCAAAAATGTTCTTTGGCTCGATATTGCTAATTGAGCAAAGGTAAATGCATAAGTCGCATTCGGTGGCAAGTTGGCGTCTCGTCTGAATTGGCCTTGAAGGTCCACCAATAACTTGTTCAATTGGATGGTCTTTAGTCCACTTGAGTAGAAGAATACCATAGATTATACGAGTGCGAGTTAGATGGTTCTCGTAAGCTAGAAGATGATTCGGTGATTCCGTAGCAAACGGGTTTTCAAATAAGTCTTCATCTAACGTTGCATCATTCATTTTTGAGTAGGTTCTTCTTGAAATGATATGTTTTGGTTTTGCTCATCAGCTGCTGGTAGAAGCGTTTGAAGAATGGAGTTCTTTGGAGTAGATGTAGATGATGTTGATGGAGTTGGTGCATTGGTTTCGACCGTTGTAGATGCATCTTACATTGGTTGTGGTAGGTGATGTTGAGCGGTGCGGCGGAATGATGGTTTGATGCATTTGTCAGTTCCACCATAGTATTCATCGAACATTAACTCAAATAATTTCTCCCATTCTTGTTCATGAGGTGTGTCGACAAAAGTTGATGGAGCTCTTTGATGCACGAGTCCCGAACGATGTGTCCGAGTCTGCGGGTTTCGTGCGGGTTCTAGAGCGAGTCTCTCGAAGCCATTTGTGAAAGTTCATCAAAATTCACATTCATCGTCTCTATGATCCTCTTAGTTCTTCGGTTATACACCACCGAATGCCCTCGAGCTATCTCGAATATCCAATGAAGATTCTAATATCACCTTTAGCTTTCAATTTACCTAGATCTTCTTTGTCGTTTGTCGGATAGCACAAAGCGCCAAACACATGAAAGTAAGAGATATCGGTTTTCGTTGTTCACAAGCTCATATGGGGTTTTATTGAATCTTGGATGGATTAGGGATCGGTTCGAGTGAAACAAAGTGGCAACAACATCGGCCCATAGAAATAACGGTGCACTAGAATAAATTAGCATTGTGCGGCGACTTCCACAAGAGTTCTATTTCTTCTTCAACTACCCCATTCTCACTGTGGAGTTCTAACAAGCGATGTCGATGAGTTATTCCAACATCTTCAAAATAAGTTCTTAACTCGATTAGTGAATTACGTGCCATTGTATGTTCTTACAACCTTCTTGGAGCTTGAAGAAGTACTTGAATACGTTTCGGGAAGGTGATGATAATGCCTAGTGCTTCGTCTTTTGATCTCAAAACCTAACCCATGTATATCTTGAATAATCATCGGCGATGACAAGAATATACTTTTTCCGTTAATGCTTTCAACTCTCATTGGGCCATATAAGTCCATGTGCAACATATGTAACCTTGCTTCCGAACTAGGTGCGGTTTTAGGTTTATATGATGCTCTTTTGCTTTTTCCTTGTTCGTATGATGGACATAAGTGATCCTTGGTGTATTTGAACTTTGGAAGTCCATTGACGATGTTGTCTTTGGCAAGATTGTTGATGGTGTCGAAATTGAGATGGGATAACCGTCGTGCCACAACCGTGACTTTGTTCCGGATGCTCGTGTCATAAGACATATTGGTGATGAAGAGGCCATTTGGTTAATGTCGATAGCATACAAGTTTGTATCACGATTCCCGTTAAGAGATTAGTGCCATTCAAGTTTCTAACGAAGCAAGCATTTTCCTAAAGCAACCTCTAAATCGCATCACGGCCTGATCGAGAACAAATTATGTCCCAACCCTTTGACATAGTAAACCCGAGTGATCAAATAATTTCCAAAAGGTAGATCTCCATAACCCATGATAGTTGCTACATGATCCTTTCCAAAGCGTACGGTTCCATGAATTTCAAATGAAATTGATCGCCAGACTTGATTCGGTCATGTGCTTGGAGCAACCCAGTCGACGATCCAAAGACATATTTTGATAACACCGCCAATAATGAAGAAGAAGATTTTGGAAACCGTTTTGATTTTGGTTCCTTTGGGTTAGAGGTAAAATCGATCACACTCAAAGAGGTCATCTATTGGTAAGTTCGGTTCATCACTCATTCTACCATTCGGAGTGTGAAAGTTCTACCGTGGGTTTCAAATGTCATCCCTAAAGTAAACATTATGTTCCCTATCGGAGTGTAAAGCCTAAGTTTTGCAACTAGTCTTCCTACTCGTTTAGCATAAGTTCTTTTGGAACATTCTGCTTAATGAGCTTATCATTCACATTCTTAGAAACACAATCATCATGAACATTAGTTAAAGATTTCTTGCAAGTTAAAGAGAGATTCAACACATTCATTAGACTTAGCAAGTTTCATAGGTTCATTACATTCGGATGAAATGTCTTTCTTATTATAAAGTGGTAAATTCCTAGGGTGTTCTTCTACTTTCTTCTCTTTATTCAAGCGACTACTCCTAGAGGTAGTCGAGACTCTATTGTTCCTTGTATTGCTCTTAGGCTTTAGTCTGCTTGCTCCTAGAGGTGCTTTCTAGTCTGTAGAAGGTAAGGCACACTCATTAGGATTCACATTTTATCTAAGGAAGTGGTTTCGGCTTTCCTAGTCTCTTTAGAGTGCTTTTCTAAACTTATGTCGTTTGTTCCATATGTTTTAGATGTGGAGGCGGGGCGCATTAGTGGTACTCATCTTAAAAAGGCCGGAGCTAAAACTTTTGGTTTCTCGATAACCGCTTTTCCTTTATCAACATTATGTTTAGGCAAGGCGGTGGAGTATTGGTTTAGATAAACAATTTTCTCATTGACTTTTGGATGAGGCATAGAAACAAACATTTTGGTTTTAAAACCGGTTTGGGAACATTTGCTTTCTCCTCGGTCAATGGTTTTTCATCTTAGTATCCATTGCCTTTTCTTTTGACATTCGGTGAGCCCTCAAAGATCATTTTCCCTTTCATGTCGTTGTAGGCACGCTCATCTGACAGTTGCCATACTTGCATTCCTCGGTTTTCGATCAGGTTGTTTAAAATATGAGACATTTTCTTTTCAAGTTTCTCAAGTGCTTTTTCATATTTTGAAACAATTTTGGAGGTCTCAGTGAGTCTTTCATGATCTTCAACGAATATGTTTGTAAAATAATGGACATAATATTAGTAGTCGAACATCTTGAAGAGAGTCATTTAAATTTTCCAAAACTTTGATGTGTTCGACACTGATCATTAGCTTGCTTTACTAGGGATTTATGGTCCTTGACAAAGTCAATGTTTCTTTCAAAATGCTTGTTCAAAATGAATTACCCTTTCACCGATGGCATTCGGTGAGGGCAATTTGAGTTTCAAAATACTTTCTATTTTCATTATCAAAACTATTAAACCATATGTTTGTTGTAATATTGGTTTTAGTTTTAATGATGTCTTGAAGATCCACAATTCTAGTTTTCACATTTTCTAAAATACTTCTCGCATCACTTGTGTTAAAAGGATTTTTGAAGACATTTGTTCAATGTTCGAAAGAGAATTTGAGACAACAATTGGTTTTGAAACGATTTTGAAACATGTGTTGACTCTTTGTTTGAAACACTTGGTGTGATGGAAAACTTTGACTTTTCTTTTGATTAACAAAAGTAATTCCGTTAATTTTGTTCCATTTGTTATAATCAATTGGTTTGATTTCAATTCTTTTGTTTCATTTTGATCTACTCTCCTCGGATAGTTCTAACGTTTCAAGAGAATCACGAACAATTATGGGTTCATGTAAAACATTTCCATTGTTTAACACGAGATTTACGAGCTTTCTTAAGGAGCGAAGAGAACGTTACCAAGTGCCATTCTATGATTAGTATGAAAAGCGGATTTACTTGATTAGAAAGCATCTTGATTGTTTGAGCGAGAATGACCCGTTTAAGAAGCAAATTTTCCAAAGTTTGGATATTTTCATTTTATCAAGAATTTCATCAAAAGAGAATCTTCTCGTTTTGAAAAATCGGTTATCAGCGCTTCTTCTCTTTTCAAGATTAGAAAACATTTCTTTTGTTTAGAAAGTTGGTTATTTAAATAAGAAATTTCCTTGTTTAAAGATTTAATTTTCAAGTTCAAATTCACATCAAGTGTGTTATACTTGATTTGCAAAAGTTGTTCTTTAGAAACCAAATTTCGATAACCAATTTCTAATTCGATTCTTTGTTTTATGAAATTCAAAGGCTTTTGCGTTCTCCTTGTAACTCTCAAGCGTGGCGGTCAATTTAGCATTCGCGGCCTTAACTTCGCGATTGACCATTCTAACTTTCTCGATTTCAATGCCACGATTAATGATTAATGATTCAAAATAAGCACGTGTTTCCTCATCGGTCTTAGTATTTTGTGCCACACGGTCTCCACTAGGATCCACATCCGGAGTCTCGAGTTAGTATTGCTACAACTCGGATTGTCCGGTATGTATCATAAGTAGGTGTCGATGTCAGAATCTTGTTCGTCATGAGTAAACACATCAAATATGACATTGTTATAGCATGGATCAATGATTGGTACCTCGAATCTGCGTTGGCATCATAGGCAGGGAGGTGCGTCGAGAATCGATGTCGTACTAAGTCTCTGAAGATTTGCCATGAAGATGCGGTTTGCATTGATTTCCTCGAGGTCTTCAAATCATCCATAATAGCGAAAAAGTCACTTTCCTCAAGACTCAATTGTAATCCAGATTGTTCGTCTTTTGTACTATGACATAGCTTTACGAAGATAGTCGCAAGATCTTCTTGTTCGGCTTAGTAGGACAATTCCTTGCCATGTGACCCAATCCTTGTGGTTATAACACTTAACTTGATTACCACGATTCACATTTCCATAATTCCCAGTGAGGCGCAACATTCCATTCGATTACCCGCTTGCTCTATTCCCAACATTCGACCCATCGATTACCACGATTCGAACAGCGATTACCCATCGAAATCCAAGTAGCATATCCACGCGGTTCGCAATAACTCAACCATTTATCTTTGATTACCCATGTTCACACATTTGTGCAATTTGCTATTTGAGTGTTTGATGAAATCCTTTGGTTGTTGTTAGTTGGTGTGGAATAGCGACCTCTGAATGCTTTACCCAAGAATGCAAATGCTTGTGACAAAGCTTCTTCTTGTTCCATTTCAAGATCGGTGATTCCTTGTTCTGGTAATGTTGTTGTTCGGTGGATAGTTTTGTTGTTGTGGAATATATTTCGCAAGTTGTTGTTAGTGGAAGATGATGAAGCTTGTTGTTGTGTATTCACCGGAGTTTGAGTCTTTGCAATGAGTGCCAATGGATCATGATGCTTTGCTAATCTTTCTTGCCCGACTTCATTCACTTCATTTTGGTTTTGTTTGAGAAAATCGTTGAGTTGATCAAAGTTCACTTGATGTAAGTCTTTTGTTTGGTTGACAATAGTGACATATCGTCCCCATTCTTACGGTAGATTGTTTAAGAACTTGATGTTGCTCACGATACGGGTGTCAATTGTTTCGATCGGCTCATTCATTAAAGTGCGAACCTTCCATAGTAGGATTCAATGGATTCTCCAAGTAGTAAACTTCTCCCAGCGATTAGCGACTTGTTCTCGTATCTTGTTGACCAATTTCGGTTCCATGACAAAGCCGTCTAACACGTTCCCACATATCAGCGGTTTCTGCCGCTCACAAGCAGAAAGATGTCTCTTGGTAAACCAGTTGGACAATATGAATTGCCATGTCATTTGCTTCGACTTGCTTCGATCCTCTTGAGTATTCGATTCTTTTAAAGACGAAAAAATGGTGGGACGGGAGGTGTTGCATCGGCATTTCCAAGGTCTTGGACTTGTCGAGGTATGAAGGGTCCATCACGAATGGATTTGATCATCAATTTTCCATTAGGTTTTGTCTTGATGTAACGAACCATTCGACTTGTCCATTGAAGATAACCACCTTTTTCAACATAGGAGGACGGTTTTCGGCACCGTTGCATGAATGTCTTGTTGAGTTGCCATTGATGAAGGTATGATAGGATAAAGTTGATGTAGGATCGATTCAACGATAAAGGTGTTGTGTTGGATGAAGATTAAGCTCGGTTGTTGTAGTGAAAATTTGGTCTAAAACTTAAAAACCTCAATAACTTCTTTTCGAGACATTTTAGGACTTGAAGGTTGTATGAATAAACTTTAGTTAGTTTATTCGTGACTATTCTTGACGTTCAATTTTCACGATCGTTTTGATGGGTAAATCGTGAAAGCAGATTCTTGTTCAAAAGTTATAGCCGTTTGAAGTTTTGCTCAAAATCTTACTCGTAAAGCGTTTTAAGCGTGAAATGAGTGCTATCGTGGGATTCTTATCGTAAAAGCTTAGGCATAGGACCGAATCGTAAAACCCGACTTACGGCGTAACGAGGAGAGTTATCGTGGGCTAAAAACTTAAGCGTAGAATCTTATGCGTAGGATTTACTTATCGTAAGACAAGCTTAGGCGTAATAAAATGCTTAAGCGTGAAATTATCGCGTAAGATTTAGCTTATGCGTAAATCTAGGTTAAAACCAAAATCCTTTACACTATCACGGTGTAAAAGATATCCACAAGTCAAGTGTTCCACAAACTTATCCAAGTGAGGAAGCTTGCGTAACCGTTATTGCAAGAATTCTTCACCAAAAGTTATGCGTGAAAACTAGGGTTTGACTTTTGACCTTCTGGCGTAAAAATTTCGGCATTTCAAACAATTTCGATATACTCAAAGCCTTGAAAACACTCAAATAACACAAAAGTTTTGACCTTAATCACCCAAAGTGCCTTGAAAGCTTATGCGTAGAAATGAACTACCCAAAACATACGAGTTTAAAGCGATAAAAACACGTAAAGCTTGAACTTTTTCCAAAACTAGACTCTTTAACACTATAGGAACCTCAAACCATAAGAATCTTGAAGATTTTAGTGCAAAAAGTAAAGTTTTAAGCGTGACAACTTAGAATAACAAGAGCTTACGTGTAACACTTACACAAACAAAAACTTCAACCAAACACTCCTAAACCATTGTTAGGCGATTGATACCAATTGTAGGACCTCACTTTTACACCATCCTTAAGCGTAACACACCTTATCACAAGATGAACACGTTAAACCTCAAACACTTATGCGTATAAGAAGATGAAATAAAGAAAGGAAATATGGTGACTTGATGTTCTACAAACCGTGTATGTGAAGAAAGATGAAAACAAGAGGGATGTTTATTTCAAAGGAAAAACACACACACACACATTCAAGCACACCCCTCAAATGAGACTTTGAGGGGTATTTATAGTTCCTTACAATAATACCCTAATGGGCTTGGCAAGGGCCACGACTTGGACTTGGATTGGGCTTGGGATACATAAGCTTATAAGCGGCTAGCATAGCTTATCTTTAACCAATTAGCTTAGCCCAATCCACGAGCCCGTTGACTATTCTATCACTATATCTAACACACGTTACAATGTTCCTAAAAGTGAATGACCATCACTTCTAATAAAAACTATTAAGGCTAACAGACATGTTTGGTTCCGAGGGTGATT
The DNA here is from genome assembly GCA_022545495.1 of Chrysanthemum lavandulifolium. Classification (NCBI taxonomy): domain Eukaryota; kingdom Viridiplantae; phylum Streptophyta; class Magnoliopsida; order Asterales; family Asteraceae; genus Chrysanthemum; species Chrysanthemum lavandulifolium. The sequence goes on from CM040243.1 coordinate 72,026,512, forward strand.
GATTGGGATTTGTTTGAAGAATATGATTGTGAAGAGGAGTTGAGAAAAATGATGTGGACATCTTATGTGTATCTGGCGGATGGGGATTCGTTTGATGATTTGTCATGGGAAAGAGCATTTAACGTTAACGAAGAGGTCTATCGAGAATGATGTATGGAGTTCTTTTCAACCATGTATTTTGAGAGAAAGGTGAATGTTCGGAGCTTGATGGAGGAAGTTTGTGTTTGGTTTAGGCTTTGTGGACGGGATCATGCTTACACTTTTGGGATGCGGTTGTTGCTCTTGGCTTGTACGAGCCACATGAGGTTAAGCATCGATTATTTGAAGCTCACTTTCGAGGCCGGAGGTTTGAAAAAGACTACCTAGTGTGCCCACTTATTGGAATCAAGTAGGAGATCCTTCTTGTATAAGGAGGAATCTGCAACCATCAATCCGTTAATGAGGATACTTCACAAGTTGATAGTGAGTGGGCCGTTTAATAGGTATGGAAGCAGGGACATATGCCAGAAACCGTACTTGTGGGTTATGATGTTATTGGAGGAAACTAAGGACGGTAATGCGGTTTGGCAGATAGCCGAGTATTTATCTAGGAGAGCCTCGGGAATCAAAAGTAATAGCAACATTTGTGGAGGAAATTTTGTGACGAGGTTGGCAAAGAACCTAGGTATTACAATGATAGTGAGTTGGCTAAGTGTGGAGAGCCAAAGTTTAGTGAGATGTGGAGTGCAAATGGTTTTGGAAATGTTTTGAATAGTAAATTGAAAACTTTGGGAGCATGTATTGAACCGCAACCGCAACAACAACAACCACCACAACCGCAAGGAAATATACCGATGGGGAACGTGCAAACGGGTACGTCCAGTAGTTTTGATTCAGGTTGGGGAGAGTGGAATCAACATTTAGATGAAATTCAGTGTAGGGATGTGTGGAGAGACTCGATGATGTTGAGAAACAATTACATAAATGATTATACAATGCCTATCTTTCAACACATGGCTCAAGAATCCAATTACGAGTTGCCTCCCTACAATCCACCCAATGTTCCACCATATCCTTTCCCCTACACTTCTTATCCTGGACCCTATCCATATCCATATCCATATCCTGGATACGCGCCATTTCCTGATCCAGTGCCCGCATATGGTCGATTACCGAAGTTGGTGGAGCAAGCTATGATGTTGGAGGATCGTCATCGGGAGTTGGAGGAAAGAAGAAGAAGAGGAGAGTTCATTCGAGAGATTGTGGGCGAGAACTATGTAGCAAAGAGTGATGATGATGATGAGTATGATGATGAAGAAGGTGACGAGATGGCGAGGCGACGAATGATCGTGGATCATTCTTGATTTATGGTTTCAAAAACAATGGTTATCATGTGTTAAACAATATTATCTCTATCTCTTAACTATTTCTCCGGGATGATTATCATACTTTGTTTTATTTTGTTTTAGTAGCATTTGGATTGTTTTGTTTTGTTTTGTTTGTGTATTGTGTATTGCGGTTTTGTTTGCGGGATGGATGTGTAAAGCTTATTCATGGTCAAATATTTGGAGTTGGACAACTCACATGCTTGCTTATGACCCAATATGCGTATTGCATATTCTATCCCGTGGTATCTTTTGACTATTTCTTTTTTCCCATTTTCTTTACTTTGAAGTTCATTTTTATTACATTGAGGACAATGCAAAACTTAAGTATGGGGGAGGGAAGAAAATAGGAAAAATGATACGCATTTTTAATATTTAGCTTTTATTATTTTTTTATTTTTAGATAACTTTTGGATGCAAGTAATTAGAAGGAATTCGTCCTTGATTGTCTAGTTGTTTTCATACATTATCTATATATATTAAAAACAACTTGGGTATTTCAATGGTAAAATGAGGTTTTTGAAAAATTTTGGATTTAAACCAAATTACGGAAGTAATTCATTTTGGATTCGATAGCATTTTCTAGCGCGCATTATAGCCTTTTTCCACTTAATTGTGAGGTTTCTTTTTGTATAAAACAGATCTTTTGTTTTATATTTGCTATGAGTGTGCCGGTGATTATGTCGATTCTAGAACTTGTACTAGTTATGCATTACGGTTAAAATCACTCTCGAGTGATAAAAATATGTTCAAGTGATAAGAGGCATCGTAGGATTTCCCCAAATGGCCTTCTATTTTACATCTAATGATATATTAGCTAACCACATTGGTTAGTTAACCACCCTTATATGGACCCATTTGTTAGTGCTCATCTTTAGCACTAGATACCCTTAGTTACACCCTTTGAGCCAATCTTTTCATTTGTTAAAATCCATAAAAATACAAAAAGATTTTACACTTTAAACCTTAGCCAACCCTTGTCATGTCTATTGGTTTGTTGCTAGTTGTTTGGAATGTTGGATTGTTTTTGATGATTATGAAGAAGCTACACTTTGTCTATAGTGTGTACCATTCTCCAAGAAAGATGAAGGAGACGTCTTTCTCATTTGTAATTTTTGTGGTGTATGCTTACACTAAGTGTGGGGGAAATTGTTATGATGAAAAAAAAAAGCCAATGAGCTATATGAAGAATATTGATTAGTGATGAGCTAAATTGAGTTATACATATTTGTGGAGATCGATATGTGAAGAGGAGAAATAATCATTTACGGGATTGTGGTTTGTATGATGGCTAGCAACGTGGAGGTTTAGACTTGACTTTATTTTTCTTTTAACACCAATTTCATAAACCATTCCATGCCTTATCCATACCTTTTATAAACCCGTAGCCTTAACGATATAACCCGAATAAAAGCCCTCTTTGATGAATTTATTTTCTTTGTTTTGATACTTGTACAAGCTTATGGTAAAGAGCATTGATCATGACTAGGCATTGAGTAAATTACATATACCCACCAATATATGAGTGTTGAGTGAATTCTTAAAATCATTCGTGAGGTGTTCTAGTTATGTTATCTAAAGTGTTTGGTTCATTTTTAAAGTTTTTCACATATTAAAAGCAAAACTAATGATTATCTCTTTTAGGATGATTGTTAAAAAAAATTCGGAACCACGGTATCAAGACCATTGAATTCGATTTCTACAAATGTTAGACCTACTCGAGGGCGAGTAGAACTTAAGTATGGGGGAATTTAATAATGCCTAAAATGAACATGTTTTTAGTAACGTTATTGTTGGTTTTGTGCATGCCAATTGGCTATATTTACTCATAACTGTTGCAAAAGTGCAAAAGATGCGTATTGTGTATGTATATGTAGCCATGTATCATAAATGATGAAGAAATGAAGTTTTTATGCACATTTGGAAGATTCCCAAGGAAGGAAATTGAGCAAGGAAGCTTTCGGACTCAATGATTAGGAAGCGCAATGATTTCTAAGTATCTACAACAAGGAAATATCAAGTTTTGCCTTGGAAATCATCAGCGAGAGCAAAGAGTGAGGCATGAGTCAAGAAAGTCAACGAAAGTCAAGAAAGCAACACCCAGCCGTTCGGTCGTGACCCGTAACCGGATCCGGCTGGATAATGGTCAAAACGGCAACCAATCCGGTTGCCAGTGCAACCGATCCAGTTGCATGGTCTGCAGTTACACAAAGTTGCATTTAATGTTGCCTTAACTCCCCATAATCATTAGAGGCCGATCATTTCTTGATATTAACTTGTTGGGAATGTTTTTGGCCAGTTAGACAAGTTTCTTTGGCTATATATTGAACCTAGTCTTAGTTTACTAGGTGTGACACAACCCAAAGTGTAATAGTTTACACCAAAACTATTACCAACCATTTATTTCATCCCAAAAGTTTAGTATTCAACGTAAAAGCGTCCGAGGAGGTTGAGAGAGCAATTCTCATCCATTGTTTTGGTTATTTGGAGTTATACGGTTAAGCTAGGTGATTGGAGGCATGTGGTTGCTACAAGCCACGAATTCTAGTTCTTGTAATCGCAAAAGTTTAGGTATTCTATGAACTTTGTTATGGATTTCTATCCTCTTGAGTTATTGGAATTATTTTGTTATTTCTTGTGTTTTGTTATTATTATCATGGAGTAGTTTTGGATATACTTGTGTGTTGGGATGTAGGAAATCATACTAGTGTTCTCATATGTCATGCATGTATATATGATCTTGTTTAAATGAGTTTGTTGGAAAATACTATTCTTGGTTTGATTTGTCGGTAAAACATGTTTTAAGAAAAAGGACCGAAAGGATTTCTCTTGTGTTTTATTCCAAAAAGTTGAGTGACAAACTAGTATGGGGATATGGTGATTGACAACCACCATGTTTACTTATTAAAACAAGACTAGAAATATTTTCATCACGAAAGGTCGAAAGATTCGTAAGAACGAGTTTAATAAGAACATTTTGCAAACAAATGGATTTTTCTAAAAGGATAATCATTAGGATAAGGACCGAAAGGATTACCTATATGTTTTTGTTCTTAGAATGATTTTTACAAACATAAACCATGGTTGGAAATCATTTGCTTATGATTTGTGCATCACATCAAGAGTTTACACCAAGCCTTCATGAACATTACTTATGATTGCCTATAGACTACACACAGTATATATATTTCTTATTGTTGAATTTCACTATAACATCACTTTTGAGGAAGCCTTGACAAAGCTTTCTTGTTTCAAATCTTTTCAAGAAAACAATTTCGAACACAAAATCCCTTGGGACGATCTCGACTTACCCACCTTTGCTATCGCGAATGAGTATACTTGCTCGTATGTGTTTATAGTATTAGACGGATAAAATGTGTTTATAAATTTTTAAAACTTGCACACGGATAACACATCACCTGTTTAAGACCATAAAGGGATTTGGTGACTTGCAAACAGTGTTTGGAGGTAAGGATTTGGGGTAGCATTGTGGAACAAACATATTCACATCCTCATGGAGATCACCATGAAGGAATGTATTGTTTTATGTCTAGTTGCTCTATGTATCATCCTCTAGAAACTGCAGTGGCAAGAAGGGTCCTGACTGTGACAATTTTGGCAACAAGAGCATAGGTTTCCTTGTAGTCTATTCCCTCATTCTGATTGTACCGCTTAGCCACAAGTCAGCTTTGTATCTTTCCATAGATCCATTAGCATTGTATTTGACCTTAAAAACCCATTTGCACCCAATGGGTGATTTGCCAGGGTGTAATTCAGTGTATTCCCATGTGTTGTTCTCTTCAAGTACTTGGATTTCTTTGGTCATGGCTACAACCCAGTTAGGGTCCTTGGAAGCTTGGAAATAGGTATGTGGTTCAACTAATCTATCTATGCTACTAATTAAATGTAATGATGACTGTATGAGGTTGGAGTAATTTAAGAAATTGGAGTGATGATGTTTGGATAGGGAAAGTGGGAGAGTGTAATGGTAATCATTGAATTTGTTGGGTTGGTGTTTGACTCTGGTGGAAACTCTCTGAGGTGGTGGGATTGGTGGATGGGTGACTTTTGGAAAAACTATGTGAGGTGAGGATGTTGTTGAAGATGGTGATGATGGTGGAGATTGGTGAGAAGGTGGTGTGGGTTGGTTGGAGGTGGTTTGGATTGGTGAAAGGTTGGGTGAATCTTGATGTTGAGAAGGATGAGATGGATCAGGAGTAGAGATTTTAGATTGAGGAGGGGTATGCAAGGTAGAAGTTAATGGTGCAGGGGATGAGGGAGGTGTTGTTGCAGGGTTAATAGGTGAATGTTGAGATAAGGATGATGGAGATGATGATGGTGTCGGTGAGGAGTTAAAAGGTGTGGTGTAGAACTGAGGAGAGGTAGATGTCTCTGGTATAGTTATGGGGAGGTGTGTTGCAGGAGATGATGAAGTGGTGTTTGGGTGGTGAAGTGGAAAGATGTTCTCTTCAAATGTGACATGTCTGCTGGTATGGATCTTGGTGTTGTATGGGTCATAAAGGAGATAGCCTTTTTGGTTTTGAGGGTAACCAATAAGAACAGTTGGGATGGCTCTTGGGTTAAACTTGTCTGAAGTGTGTTGATGAACATAGGCTCTACATCCAACGACTTTAAGATGATCCAGTGGTGGTGATTGGTTGTATAAAAGTTCATAGGGACTTTTGTTATTGAGAATTTTGGTAGGAAGCCTGTTGATTAGGTAGGTAGCTGTAAGAATACAGTACCTCCAAAGGTGTTTGGGTAAATTGGCTTGAAATTGAAGTGACCTAGCAACTTCTATTAAATGTTTGTGTTTCCTTTCCACCCTAGCATTTTGTTTTGGGGTGTAGGTACAGGATGTTTGGTGTATTATGCCCTTTTGATTGTAAAATTCAGTGAGTGCAGAGTTGACAAACTCTGTGCCATTGTCACTTTTATCTTTTGGATTTGTGTTTTGAATTGTGTTTGAACATATGAATGAAAGTGTTTGATTGTGGATGTAACATGATGTTTGCTAGGAAGCAAGTATGTCCATGTTGCTCTGGAAAAATTATCAACTATGGTAAGAAACATTTTACATTTATTGATTGTGGGATGATGATAGGGTCCCCATACATCCATGTGAACTAGTTCAAACATAACAGTTGCATGAGAAAGACTAGATTCAAAAGGTAAACTGTGATGTTTAGCTAAAGGGAATATAGTAAAATGTGTGTATGAAGTAGTACTATCTGAGAGGGAGAGTTGAGTGATGGTCTTGAGGACTTGAGCAGAAGGATGTCCCAATCTTGCATGCCACAATGAAGTTGTGCTGGTACTATAAAGAATTGTTGATGTAGTGGGTAGAGGAGAAGGAGATGTTGATGTTGATGTAGATGAGGAAGGTAAGACATATAGGTCACCATAGAGAGTTCCAATTGTTGAGGTTCCATTATGGTCCTGAAAGGTTCCTGTATTGCGAGTGAAAGTGATGGATTAAAGTGTGTTTTTGAGGAGTTTGCTAACTGAAATCAGGTTATAAGTAAAAGTATGAATGTATAAGACATTGTGTAAAGTGATGTTTGATTGTAGTGTGACTGATCCTATGGTATTACATGTGGTTGTATTACCATTTGGGAGGTGAATGATTATTGGTGTGATGCAAGTGATAATGTTATGCATGAGTGTGATAGAAATGCATATATGATTAGATGCGCCACTATCTATAATCCAAACTTCCTTAGACTTTGTAGTGTTTGTGGCAATGATTCTTTTACCTGCCATGAAGTTGCATGAGCCAGAAGGTGAGGTATCTGAATTGTTCTGCATCATCACCAACACTTGATTCATCTGGTTTTGAAGTTGGTCCATCCTGGCTGTGATAGAGTAGTCTGGTGGTAGTGGTGTAGGAGTGTTGCTTGATTCCATTGGTGTGCCAGTCATCACCGCCATGTTTATAGCTGCCTTGCCCTTGAATTGGTTTGTTGAAGGTTGATGATTTGGAGTGAATGACCTTCTTTGTGCTGGTTGATACTTGTTGTGCAGGGGATGTCCAATGGGGTATCCAACCAGTTTATAACAATCCTCTTTGGCGTGTCCTTCTTTGAAGCAATTCCCACAAATCACTCCTGGTTTGAATGTGCTTCTCCTAGGCTGCTATTGAACAATTGGATTTCTAGTGTTCCTAGATGATTAAGAGGTAGTGGTGTTTCTATATGTGTTAAGTGCAAATGGTACTGAAGGTGTGGTCTGTTTAGGAACCTCTCTTTGTTTTTCTTCCTGTCTGAGCATACTATAGGCTTTGGCAACCATAGGTAAAGGCTGTAGCAGTAAAACCTGGCCTCTAATGTGTAGGATCATACATATTATGTTGTTTGATGATTCGGGTGGTCTAGGATTATGATAAATCAAGAAAGCCATGTTAGAGAGATGAAGAGAGTAGAGAGGGAGTTCTTGAGAGAGAAAGTAAAACAAAAAATAAAAGGTTAGATTAGATGCTCCACTCCTTCCAAGGATGGAAGGGGTATTTATAGTCACAACTAATACGTCCTCCTGTCGGACTGTGGATCAGGCATACAGTGGGTAAAGACCCGTCCTTCCTTCACGGTGTTACTCTAAACTAATAACTAAGCTAATAACTAACTAAATAACGTAAATAACGATATGTCTACGAGCTAATTTATGCTAGATTATATTTGGGGTGACGAAATTTCACTATGGAATTTCCAATTCCTAACAATCTCCCCTTAATGGAGGTCACCCCATGATTTACATTTTGAATCCTAGCTTCTATTTTGTCTTCTGTTCTGAGCTCGTAGACTTCAATTCTTCACTTCCACAATCTTTGTGCTTTAGCAGTGACTCTTCATAGTCCGATTATTTTGTACTTTCAGTGGAGGTCTTTGGACTGATCCACATCTTGATGATCTTCGAGCTTTCTTTGAGATCATCAGCCACAGTAAATCTCTGGATCACCCTTTGTTGTGTTGCCTTCATGTGATGTTGTGACTATTGGACCGACATGCTCACACTTTATGGATCATGACATCTTTTCATCAGAGTAGCGGAAGCATCTTTGTTGTATGTCTTTGATGGTCATGATTTTCTTCAATTAAGTGTGAATGTTGTGAGCATGCGGTTGTGAATTGACTCCTCAATATCGATCAGCTGCAACCATCCAATGTTCCTGCAAACAACAGTTAACACCAAAACACACGAAACTGTCTTTGTTCACTTTTGTTGAATATAGTTGCAAGAACCATGGTTCCCCGTTGAGAAGTATAAATACTGCCTGTGATCAGGTAGGATTCCTAAGAATCTCCTTGACAGGGTTTCGCAGCTTGATCTAGCCGTTCTTAAACCGGAGCTTCCCAAAGTAGACAACACGGAGTGAGTGAACCAATGATTGAGATTCGATTGATGAAAAATTGATTTGAAAACAATCGTGTATTGCTTGAAGAAAGAGTTTTGCAATACTGACGAAGGTTTTATGAGAAAGATCAATTTTCAATCAAAAATACTTTTGTATTTGAAAATAATACACATTCGATGTGCTAGAGAAAAGAAGATTTGCACATCGAACGGTTTTTCCAAAAGTATTTTTTCAATCGAGATACTTTTGTGTTTGAAATATGAATACATATTCGATGTGCTAGAGAAAAAGAGATTTGCACATCGAACGGTTTTCCAAAAGTATTCGTCAATTCATTTCTGGACCAAGGTTGATTCAAGAGTGAATCGACCCATTGTTTCTATCCGATTGTCACAAGCTTGATCTTATGTAAGATATCACATGTAAGCACCAAGAGCTTGTTTGATGTTGGCTCTGAAGGATTTCCATCTTCATCGTGAATACTTTTACATATCACTCGGATGTTCTGGCAATACCACAAGGATAATGCGTAGAACTCCCAATATATACTTACTTTCCACATTGTGTGAAACACCAAGTCTTCAATAATTTTGTGTCCTAATGAGATATTGTGGATGATCTCTTGGCTCTAGACTCAATTGTGCACATTTGGTTTCTTATGCCAGAGACTAGGGAGAGGGTCTCCTTCTTCAATATCAACAATCTCTAAGAGAAAGTCGATAGATTATGTAGGTTCCCTGTGAGAATGAAACAAGCCCTTTTAAGAGGAACTTGAGTAGCTTGGGAAGGTTAGTGCGGTCGTCATCGGGTCCATGACGGCTTGTCTTCAATACCGGTGTTACCAATGTAATGACCCGAGAGCATATGAATTGAACCGGTTTACGCCTAAGGTTGAATTAATGGAGGCTATTTCTTTTCACCCTTTTACATTTAATTATTTTCATTCTTCAACCCCTTCAGTGCTTACCGAGACTTCATAACTAGAACCTTGTTGGGTTTATTCCAGTTCTAGCTCAATCTCAGTCGGCACTCTTCCCATTTCTCACTTTTCTCCTTTTTTCAATGTACCTAAGGACTTCTACACTATCTAGTGGATTGTCCCTGGGTAGATCCCTCCGGTTCTGGCTGGATCGCGGGAACTAATACCTAACCTAACCATCCTTATAACACCATAAGTAAATTGGTCGGTCTTTTGGTATTGTTCTTTCCTTCTCGAAACCAATTGAAAAATCACTTGGAAAATCAATCAAGGTATTTGTGATATAATATCAAAGCATTTTGTACCTTAATTGTTTTGATCATTTAGAAATGCTCCCCCTCAAAATGTGCTCTTATGATTTTGAAATTGTTTAGCACATGGAGGCAAGAGGTCTTTGAAAAATTTCTTTGATCTCAATTTCCGTGGAAAAAGCCTTTTGATTTTCTTGGTAAATTCTCCCCCTCAAAATGTGCGTTGGTTATTTGAAATCATTTAACACATAGAGGAAGGAGGTTTTCGAAGAACTTCCACGATCACATTTGCCATTGAGAAACCATTAGAAAATCAATCAAGGTACTTATGTTGAAACATAGAAATTTTTGTACCTTGAAGTTTATTTTCTTTTGAAATGCTCCCTCAATATGTGCTTGAGATTGAAACCGTTTAGCACATATGGGAGGCGACACACTTTGAGTCAAAAGATCATCTTTTATCAGATTTCATAATTAAATCACAAATTCTTCCCCGATCAAAAATATCAAACCTTTGGATCCCAAGTGATTTAACAAGGTTTAGAAAACATGGGAGAAAATGTGGCCTTGTTTAAATACTCTTCTGGTTTTTGGTTAAATGCTCATCCTCAATCATGTGCATCATGTATTTGAAATCGTTTGGCACATGAAGGAAGGAGTTCTTTTGAAACAATCACCCTTTAAAACCGAATTGAGATTTAAGTCACGATCTCTCCCCCGATCAAAAATTTCAAACCTTTTGAGATTTGTGATCTCAATTGATTTAAATTATTTAGAAAATTTTGGGGAAAGACGTGGCTTGATTTAATTTTTGAAATTGACTGATGAGGACCAATTATAGACATTAAAGATTTTTAGTGTCAGGTATGATAGTTTTTAAGAGATCTTTAATAAAAGAAAACAATTTCACAATCAAACAAGAACAGAAAATTTTCATTTTGAAAGATCTTTGAGTATTAAAGAAAAATCATACCATGACATAACATTAAATCTTTAGATCACCACTTATTTTGTATAAACGGACTTGATAGATGAAATATCATTTGAAAATATTTAAGATTGAAATCACTCTCCCCCTCAATCCATGACCGTAGTCGTTGATTGAGTGACTTATATTTTAAACAAAATGAAGTCCGGTTGATTTTCAAAAATTAAGTTCGATTTATTTTCAAAACAATATTTTTCTATTTTCAAAACAACATTTTCAAAATTGTTTTAAGAAAAATGGTATCATGCACTACTTTTTCCTGCACAAAGATACGTTAGGTAGTTGAGCTGCTTCTGTTGTTGCTGTAAGGCTTGAAGAAAACCATCTGCTGATGCAGTGAGACCTCTGACGTTGCATATATCATGCCAACTCTTTATAGAGATCCAATTAAGCTCCGTTTCTTCTTTTGTCGACCCAAGAAATAGTTACCCTTTCCTATCGGCATCCAATCATCTACTTTTGTGGGATCCGGATCAGGAACATTCTTTTAAACCATCTTATCTGCATACGTTAGTCAACACAAACAGATATATGGTGGTCGACAACACCCAAACAGCAATCGACTAATAAAAGTCAATCCAACATGTCAATCAGATCATGTAAAGGCATGGGAATTATGTGTTTATCAAACTCTAATCATCTAATCCTAACAGTCATATCCTAGGCTTCTAGTCCTTCGACGTAGGCAAACATCTTTTACATTTAAGTATATAGGATATTTAGATAAGCCCGTTAGATGATTTGTATTTGAACACATTCTCCCCCTCAATCAATGACTCATTTTATGAAAAGATTAAAACCGCTGAAGTCACTGATTGAGTTTTGCAAATTAATAAAACTTTGATTTTGATTGATTTTCAAGCAACTAATTTTCCACCATTTTTGAAACAACAAATATTTTTCTGAAGAATTATAGAAGAAAAACATTTGTGTAAGAACAGTCGTCTTTTTGTCGACGAGCTTTCCTCAAATTCATTTTTGGATAAGTGCACGAAATTTATAAAATTCGTTTAAGCGTAGCACTTTCCCTTTTGAAAAACGGGTTGCTATCTGAAATAATAGCAAACCATGGTTTAAGCATGAGTTACAGTCAGAAGTAACTGCAAGCCATCTTTTGAGACATGTTTTGGAAAAAATATTTACACCTCCTGGTCGAACTTCATCTATGATCTCGTTCAATTATTGAATGACATTTCTAAGACCGTAGATGTTATCGATACCAGAAGACATGTCTTGAGAAAACATATTTTTGGTATTTTTAAATTTTCTAATTTTTATGAATTTTTGTTGGTTTTATAATTTTCTATTTTTTTTGTTTGTTTTATATTTTTGTATTTGATTTTTGATAAATATTTACAGATAGAGTAGATGATATAGATCAAGAAGATGATGATACGAGTACCAAGATAAGGATATCGAACAGCCCCGTTGCAGAAGATAGAAGTCATCATCTCTTAAACTTTAACCACCAAAGCTTCTGAGGCTCTTGTATTGAAGAAAGAAATTGAACCATCTGAAAGTGAGACTTTGGTAGCTTCCCCCCAAACCAAAAATCATCATGCTGAGCAGATTCTAAGCTCTTTTTCAAGCTTGCCTTAGCCAGGTGCATAAGGAAGCACACCATATCATCGATCTTGCTGCTCCTCTTAAGAATGATCATTGTGGTTCACCGTTCGGGGTTATATCATCCAATAGAACAACAACGTATCATCCCACGCTTGAAAGATTCTTCTCAAATTTCTTTTACACTGAACTCTGAAGTGACGCATACCAAAAGGTGTCAAGAGACCACTTCCCCCAACTAGTTGAAGTGATGCAGCCAGTCTCATAGAATAGAGCTCACAAACCCGAATACACATATACCCAAAGACAGAGAAGCTTATAACATCGAAGTAGTAGATTAAGTCCGATAGCCAAAGAATAACCCCGATGTATACTTTTCTCTCCCTGATGATAGTGTATGAAGCTCAAGAACCCGAAGTACCCAAATGACCCAAAGAAAGAATAACCGATAGCAAGAGTAGCATCTTTGAATCACCGATTATCTCTGCGGTTTCAACTCGGAATAAGTGATCTATGATTGAATCACCGATTAAGCTCTCAAGTGAAACAACGATTGCATCCCAATGTACACAATCTCTCCCACGATGATTGCGATATCATCGAATCATCACACACTTGTGTACCTCTTTTATCACGAAACTAACTCTTCCATCTCTTCCCCACATAGTTGGAATAAGAACACTAAACGCCATGAGTCAAACCTTGAGTTTCTCTGCGGTAATGACATTTGTCTTCCCGAGATATCTTCAATCACTTAGAAGTATTAAGTTCATCAAGTTTACTCGCGTTTAGATGCGTGTCTCCTTCCCCCTTGCTGGTTTTGATACTTCAGAATCAGCAACACAATATAAGCCCATGTACTAGAAATCTTTTGAGAAGACCATTAGCTCAAATATGTCTATGAGAATCAACTTGCTGAAGAAACAATGTGAGCAATCTAATTGGGGATTAAATCTGGATTTTCAGTCTCCCCTAATTAGTGCTCTCCCCTAAGATGACAATCTTTTCGATGAGTGCCTAGAATAAGACGAAGTCTTTAGATAGTTAAATGCAATTCGTCTTTAGTCTTCTAACATGCAGCTGAGAATGTAGAACAAACTGTAGACTCGACTTTCTTCAAGATTGTCCCAATGGGGAATAGAAAGTTAACATCTTCTTCTCACCACATGCATTCCCGCTAACTTGTATTTAGAAAATCCCCTTAAATCAAATCCCTCCTAATCAAACAAGAACGAAAGATGTTCATCAAGAAATCGACCCATATTTGGAAGCACTTTGTCATTAATCATATCGCCCTTGAGAAGATGTCAACCAACGGCTCTTAGAAGAAACTCCATGTAAAGATGACCCGATAAGAAGAAGCTCGGTTCTTACATGAGTTTGGGCCGTATGACCATATATTCTCAGATATAACTCAACATGTAGAATTATCATACTTCTTCTCCCCCTCAAGAATTGCATACGGAGATGCCATTCTTGATTAAATAAGTGAATATCATTCAAATGTAGTCTATTCACACTTCTCCCCCTCAAAAGTAGCATATGATGTCGCCATCGTCATTATAATTGAGCAAGTGGAATAAGACAACAATCAACAGTAGTTCGGTTCACTTGATGACTGAAAGCGCATGGAAAAAGCATGAAGCATGTTGATGAGAATGGTCATTAATGAGAAGATTTCTCTTCTTCTAAAGATAAAGCGCACTGAAGCATACACTTTTCTTTTCTTTAGAGAACGAGGCTTGAACTGTAAGATTTCTCTTCTTCCAAAGATAAAGCACACTTAAACGTACACTTTTCTTTTCTTGAGAGAACGAGGCTTGAACTGTTGTGTTCAAACGTCATAATCTCTCTTTTTTTTACCTCTTTTGGAAAACTTGATATCAACCCTATTATCATTCAGTAGGCTCTTTGTCGTGACAGCTGATGGAGAAAACCTAATATGATGAATTTGACCAGAAGTGAATTAACCCGAACTCGTGACTTAAACTTGCACATGTAACAAAGAGCGGTCGAGAGTTCATCCCCTTTGAATTCCTAAGTACTCTATACTCTTCATCCAACCAACCATCAAGTATAAGGCGTACATCACCTCTTGAAAATCCACAATTTAATGTGACCGAGCACTAGCGTAACTCCTTAAAGCAATAGTTATTTTGTGGTGGTAAGAGGCCAATTCCCCAGTGGTAAAAGAAAAGGAAAAACACCCAAAATAACTAGATTTTCAAGTCTTCGTTTTGAAAATATTAAAATCTCGAACAAGGATCTCAAGAATCTTCATCCAACCATCCCGATACCTTGGATACTAAGTACACTCATGGTGATATTTCACTTCAACCTCAAATAAATAATCTTGAATTAACGATGTTGTCACATCTTGTGGTTAAAAGCTTAAATCTAGCCTTCTTTTACGTTTTAAGTGAACTATGATAATGGTTTCATCCCGACCATGGTTAAAAGCACATAACCCCATAAAACTTTGAAATAACCAAACTACCAAGAAGACAATCCAAACAATCACAAAATTCATGAAGTACACCCTTTTATCCCTTCTTTGAAGTAGAAAACGTAGCTCCAGCATCATATAAGTTCCAGAAATACTTTCCCTTTCTCCAGGATGGTTCCATCATCGCGGGATTTTACAATTCTATGGTTTAAACCGAGAAATAATATCTTTCGCAGGATTTTACAAGACCAAGAATAAACCGAGAGATAGATCCGGAAATGCACATTACTTTTACCGGGATGATTTCATTGTCACGGGATTTTACAAGTCTATGATTTAAACCGAGAAATAGATTCTTTCGCGGGATTTTACAAAATCAAGACTAAACCGTAAGCAATGTCAGCTTGAATGTATAATGACAACTTTGGTTTCGGTGAATTTCTGTTTTAGGGGAACATGCAGTGGTTCATCAGCGATTCTTCTCCATCATTAACAATTCTTTACCCATATGTAGACAACTTCACAAACCATACTAAGTCAAGTAGTATACACTACTTCCCCCTGAAGGTTGACCGTAACATCAAAGTATACGTTTCTCCCCCATCATGGTTTCGAACTTTCGGAAGCATCATAACGTGTACGACCATTTGCACGAGAAGTTCTTGTCATAAGTAAACATCTTGAAAAAATCATGAAAGACATTGAAGATTCTTGAAAGATTTTGCTTAAACTGTGAAGTATCATTGACATTTTGTGGCGTCGAATATCACATGGGAATTGCCGATCACATCTCATCCAACAAACCCTTTGGTAAACACATCATTCACGAATTCTTTCGGCAATTGCTGTGACCATTTGCTGAAGTAAATCCGATATACCAAACTTGAACATGAAGTAGAATTCTCCATATTTGTTACTTAAGCTTGTACTAATCCTTGTGAAAAAAAATGGTGTACCCAATGTACAAAACCTCTTGACGTATCCTCAACTGCGTGAGACACCGAAGTGATAGTTACGTTGTGGGTTAAGTGAGAAAGAATCACAAAAGTAACTAAATAGCCAAGTCTTTATCACACTCAATAAATGCCCAAACAAGTCATCTTCGCGAAAGGGTAGAAAGAAAGAAGACGAAATAAGTAAACGTACCCGGAAAACCGCACTTCAAATCCCAATGATAAATATCGCACAAACAACCCCGTAGTCAACATTTTCCAATAAACACTTCAAACCGTGACATAATATTTTTCGTGAAGATGTAGACCCAAAGTACAAATCAGCATAACATAACGAATCTCATTATCACCCCACATCTCATATCAACAAAACTCATCGTCAAATCTCTTCAACAAATCTCAAAAAGTTCAAATCTCATAAACGATCCAATTTTGAGAAGCCCATCAGACCATCATCCAATATCCAAGTCATCACTTGTACTAACACACCCGGTTAACATTCAAGCCCACATTTGGTACAAAATGCAGTACCGAATCCATTGAACCCCATTAAATCCGGTCCAAGTTATCACTTTAGTCCATAAGCCCAAGACAGGTCACGAGTCCAAGTCCCATTAAGACCGTTTGAATCGTCACTTCAATACTAAATCAATAGTACCGGACAAGGACCTCGAACTTCATTAAAGATTAACTAATAACTCTAGCCGTGACGAAATATCTTACATGAGATTTTAATTACCAACATGCCATAAACCAAATATTTAAGAAAAATTGTATCAAAAGGTTCGTGACACAAAGTATGATATCAATATTGTAGTAATCCAACACACCACTTTCCACGTGATAAATCAATAATCCCTTTCCAACAATAATACAAGGCCGAAACATCACTTACTCAAACCCAATGTCCAAATCATACGATACCAAGCCCACACATTTCAAGAATTCAAATCGGCCCAAGGCCTTTTTCCGTCTAATCACACGATACCCTAATTAATAGGAGTATAAAGAGTCACTTATCTCACTAGCCCTAATAAACAACTCACACAAATCCTAATCACTATCTCAAGAAAAACACACGCCCCCATTTTACTATCTCACAGGGATGGCTTGAAGGGTTAGAGACAGCCACGAGATCAAACAGGTGATTCAAGGTAGGTTGTATTAAAGATTTATCAATTATATATATTTTTTACCTTACCTTAAATGAACGAATGAAAAAACGAATTAACATTAATTGTTAAATTCATTTCATGGTTCAAAATTTTAATTGAAGTGAAAACTTCAAAAAGTAAGATCAATGATGAACTTGTTTTGTGGGAATGACCTCATGATTCGGATGAGACAATGAGGTCCCCAGACCACATCTGAGAACGTTCATCTTTTTGATTATGTTTTATGAATGAGTCAAGTTTAGAGATCAGTGATGGTGTATATATATGCGAGTGTTTGACACATGAAGTCATGATATTTTCTTTAGAATCACTCGATATAAACTGAGATTGCTAGAACTTGTATATCCGGTTGTCCATATAATCAACGAATGAAAGAAAGAATTAAACATAATTGTTTTGGTTCTTTCTTTATGTATTTCGGATACCACAAAGAAGCTAAGCTTCGAAATAGATTGATGATGATTGCTCTTTGGTATACGCCGATGGACATGTATATGATTTCTCAAGAGCAAACTGAGATCCATAATCGATATCGTTATTATGTTTGCTTGGTCTTGGATCTTTAATTGAATTATTGTATTGATGACTGTGATGATTCGAGATATGTAAATTGATGATTATGATTGTATAGGTTGATGTTTGTTGAGATGTTTTAAATCGAGTCTTGATATTGTTTTATTTAGCAGTGATGAGGTGATCTTTAATGTTGATTTTGATTCGAATGTATGTCGTTAACAGTAGTTGATATATTTTTCCTGATGATTTGGTTTCATCATCTTCTCTTGACTGCTCAAAACATTAGTCTTCAAAATGAGTTGCAAACTGTTATCTGGATACAAACCGTAGCTGTAGTGGACCGGTTCAACTCTCACTTGACAGGTTCAACTTGCACATGACAGGTTCAAGTCGCTGTTGACCGTTGACCATAGTATTTTTTACTCTAACAAACCGCATTAGACTTCAAAACGCATCTTTCAATTTGACAAACCGCAATTGACTATTTGACTTTTAATTAACAAACCGCATGGAACCAGACAGCATTTGTGACAAAACGCATAAAAGTTAAAACTTTTATGTCAAACCGCATAGCTTTTAAAGGTCAACAAACCGCAGTTGACTCAAAAGTCAAACCGCATATATGACAAACCGCATCATGAACATCGAATCTGGACTGATACATGTAACAAATCGCATAGAAGAAAAACTGTCAAACCGCATCCACGAACAAGCTTTTAAAAAAACAGTTTTTCAAACCAACATAAAACCAGCTTAAGCTTCTGAAACCAGATTCGATCAGCTTCTTAAAACAACATATAATTAAGATTAATCTTTTTAAAAACTGATTAAACCACGTATTTTCCAAACACCATCAAACGACATCAAACATCACCAAAACGCATCAAAAACCCATCAAACCGCAACATAGAACCAAACAAACCGCATACGAAAACCGCTCAAAAACCATACGAATCATCAAAAACAACACAACCTGGCTCTGATACCAATTGTAGGATCATACATATTATGTTGTTTGATGATTCGGGTGGTCTAGGATTTTGATAAATCAAGAAAGCAATGTTAGAGAGATGAAGAGAGTAGAGAGGGAGTTCTTGAGAGAGAAAGTAAAACAAAAAGAAAAGGTTAGATTAGAAGCTCCACCCTTCCAAGGATGGAAGGGTATTTTATAGTTACAACTAATACGCCCTCCGTCGGATGTGGATCGTGCATACGATGGGTAAAGACCAAATCCTTCCTCCACGGTGTTACTCTAAACTAATAACTAAGCTAATAACTAACTAATTAACTACTAAATAACGTAAATAACGATATGTCTACGAGCTAACTTATGCTAGATTATATTTGGGGTGACCGACACTTCACTATGGTATTTCCAATTCCTAACATAATGTTTGTATAGGATTCATCCAAACCCATAAGGAACTGAATTAGTCTCTTTCTTTGGTCTCTCTCACCATTTGTTTTGCCATTCTCACAAGTGCACTTACATGTACAGTTATAAGGTGCCTCTAGTGCATATAATTCATCCCATAATCCCTTGAGTTTATGATAATAGACTTCAATAGAACTGTTCAACTGCTTAAAGTGGACTATTTCATTTGTGAGTTGATAAATCCTATGTCCATCTAGTTGAGAATAGTGATCATACAGTTAGTGCCAAAGTAATTGTGCAGAGTGAACAAAATTTAGATTCTTACTGATTTGTTCTGAAACAATATTGAGTATCCAGGATATTACCATACCATTAGCTCTCTCCTAGTATGATCTGATTGATGATGTCATCTCAGGTTCCTCATATTCCTCATTAATAAGCTTAAGCTTGTTTCTTTCACTCAAGGCTATCATCATGTACCTTTTCCATGTGCTGTAATTTTCTGAACCAGTAAGCTTTTTAGCAATCAATATGATGCCTGGATGATCTTGAGGATGAAAGTACAGAGGATGATTGACTGAATTGATATCTTCCACTGTTTCATTGTGATTTGTATTTGATGTGTTTGAATTACTGGAGTTTGTCATTGTAATTGAGGAGTGTGTAGCTTGATGATGAGTTTAATGGCGGAATTCAGTTCTTGAAATTGAAATGAATGAATTTGAGGATTTCAAGATTGAGACTGAATTGATTGAAATTGATTCAATGATTGTGTTTGTGTTGTTGTGGTGATCAAGAAACTGGTTGTTGTTGTTGAATTGGATGATTAGATCGATTGATTGACAGTTACGGCGATTAAAAGTTGTTACGGTGGTTTGTTTCGGTGCTAGTGGCGGAAGGATGGTGGTTATGATGGCGAGCAGGACAATTGCACTGATACCATTTCAATAAACTGAGAGAGAGGGGGGAAAAGTGATAAAGTGAAATATGAAAATGTTATTATTATAGAAATGAGAGGAGTACAAAGTATATATACAGTTGACTAAAGCTATGACATTCAATACTACTCTGATGTATCTGGACATGCTACTAGTATAAATACATTGCTACATCTTATTACAAAAGACTAGACTGAGACTTTGTAAAGCTTGCATCTTGGATGGTTGTCTTCTTTGTATGGAGTTAATAGAACATCTTGATGTAGTAGCTTGAGTGATTCCTTTATCCTCTTTATCGAGTGATTCTTTGTATTGAGTGATGTAGTAGCTTGATGTCACCTCCTCATTTCTCACTGTCGTAAAGATGTTTCACATCATTTTTATAGGAGTTTTTGACCAACTTATGGTATTTACAAAACTTATTTGTCATTCTGTAGTGTATTTAAAAGTATTAATCATTGTATAACAAATCCCTCTTACATTAATTTGTTATTCCCTTTTTAATTTTTTGGTTGCATTAAAGAACATTATTTGTATAATTCTTAACTTCGATTATCAAAACCACCTATTCGCACATATATTGTCAACACTATTCGAAGACAACTATTGTGTGTAATACTTCTTTTTATTGTTATATGTACATTTGAGTAAATGAAAACATATGGAAAAAAATACTACTAGAGTAGCTTGATTAAATATTTGCACACACGGAAAATTATTTAACAAAAAAATAGGTTCAACGACTTCAGACGTGTTTGTTAAAAGTAGCAGTAGCTATAAAAAAATAGACAGCTCGCTGTTTCTTAAACAAACATCGGTGAATTAACTTTTCTAAAAAATAGCCACAACTCATCGCTCTTTTGCCAAACGACCACGGGCTATGGCGCGCAGCGGTGTGGAACTTTTTGGAGGATGAGCGGTGAGCAATGAATATTTTTATTTTTAGTGGTCGTTTGGCAAAAAAACGATAAGCTATGGCTATTTTTTAAGAAGACTAATTCTCAAATGTTTGTTTAAAAATCTGTGAGATGTGACCATTTTTTTACAACTATTGTTCACTGCTACTGCCACTTTTAACGAATACACCCGAGGTCGTTGAACCTATTTTGTTGTTAAATAGATTTTAGTCTTTGCAAATATTTTATCGGGCTACTATAGTAGTATTTTCTTCCTTATTTTTTCATTTACTTATATGTTGTTAATACAATTCTGGGCGCTCCCATGATGAAGATTAGTGTAGGCTAACTTCCCAGGAAATAGATCTTGTATTAAGTGAAGTTCTTGATTGCAAGCTGCTAAGAAAACCAACACCGTTAGTCTCACCGCGGAACGGGGTTCCGCGGTCAACCTCCGGCGTGAGAGTAAGTGATAGTTTTTAGAGAGATAAAGTTGATTCTAGAGAGAGTGTGTATGTGAGTGTTACCGTTTGAGTAGAGGTGAGATCTCTATTTATACGGTTGACCTGCCTGTCGTGTTCTCAAGGTCACGGGCCATGAGAGCGACAATTTGTGACGTAAGTCAACTGCAGAGCTTGTCCGCTTGTTGTGATGGTGATGTTTTTGGGCGGGAGTTGTCCCGCTTTCCCTTTTTGGGGACTGCAGGTTGTAGTACACCCAGCCTGGGCAAGATTCCTTTTCCCTTTATGTTGGGCGCGGTTGCGTTCTTCTTCGGACGTATCTACTATCCGCGGAACGGTTTAGTGACATAGCCGGGCTATGTGTCCAGTCCGCGACCGACCCATATGGGTGCTGGGGATTTTCACGCCATCATGGTTAGTCCGCGCCAGCCCGTATGGGTGCCTGGGAGGTCATACGCGATCATATGTATATATAACAATAAAAAGAAGTATTACACACAATAGTTGTCTTCGAATAGTGTTGACAATATATGTGCGAATAGGTGATTTTGATAATCGAAGTTAAGAATTATACAAACAATGTTCTTTAATGCAACCAAAAATAAAAAGAGAATAACAAATTAATGTAAAAGGAATTTACTATACAATAGTTAATACTTTTAAGTACACTATAGAATCGCAAATAAGTTTTGTAAAGCCAATAAGTTGGTCAAAAACTCATATATATATATAGGCAACTTGGAAAATTAAATTCCCAACATGAAATGACACTTCAGACAAATGACATATATAAATATCATACTTCTTGGACATGGATGTTAAGACAGGGTGTAACAAGGAGACTTTGCATTCATCATCGTTACATCAGTTTTCTAATTTTTCTTTCTACAACTAACTTCGCTATCAACTTAGTGTAATAAGACAAACAACTTCATCACTAAAATATACCCATACACAAAAACACAAAAAACACACGCTCATGACTTGGTCTTGGCATTGACCGAGTCCTCCATTGTGTTCATTGAAGAAGCGTGCTTCTAGGGCACCGTAATAAGGGTCGACACGTCTTAGGTCTCCGACACTCGATCGTAAGACCCTTATTACGGCCGGTCTAAAATATGGTGTCCAATCCACTAATCAATCAATAAAGAAACACATGGTACTTAGACAAGACTTGAGGGGTGGTTTTGTAGTTAATGATAACCTATAAATTGCGCGGGCGAAACTATTGGCGTCATAACTAATTTAACTACCAAAAATAGCATTTTCAAAGTGTAGATATTTTCCTCATTATTCATCATCTAGGGCAAAAGGGGGTGCAATTTTCTGTAATCTAATCGTGTTTTTCTTTTCTTTTGATTTTTTTAAACAATAATGTCGAATTTCTATCTCCAAGCTCGGTTCTCGTCGAATCTAATGAAAGGTTTACAATATAAAAGTTTAAGATCGTTCACTACGATTGAATGCCATAGACCCACAATTCTTAATAAGAAAGGCATCGATATTCTTCATAGTCCATGGTTCAACAAGGTACATTATTTGAAATGCTTTTCGTTAACGATAGGATCATATGTTACTTTTGTTTTAGATGTATTTTAGAACATGGTAATCTGTGTTTATTGAGGTCGGATATGATGGATGTTCCAATATTTTTCGATGTTATTTTGACAAGATATATTGTTTCTTTGATATAGGGGCAATGTTATAGAATTGGCCACTATCAAAAATGAGTTAAGTCATTAAAGTTGGGAAAATGTTCTTTTCTATAACAATATACTTTTTCTAATGCAGTGCATTAGTGAATGTAAAATGTAGAAAATGAAACGCGTTATTCAAGTTATTAACTAAATTGGTAGAGATTAAGGTATAACGAACAATAAGGAATATCTAGATAATTATGTTGGCAAATTGATATCACTTTGCTTTGTATTCATTTGTTGAATTGGGTGTCGTTTCCATCAAAATTCTCTCAATTCATCCTTCTCACGAGGAATTCCAAATCATCTTACTCTTTAATGATTCCAATGTTAACGATTTTCAGGAAACATTAAACGGCTATACCCGGAAGTTAGGAAAACCTTAGAAGGCTATTAACATAAGGATATATTAATCTTAACATTCCTATGCAAGTTAGCGCATATAACAAGAGTCCCTAAGAATTGGTTTAAAGCTTGAACATGCTCAGCTTGTGACAAACTCACAAAAGTAACTAAGTTGAATCCGATTTGAAGCCATTGTGAACTAATCAGCTACTTACTCTCTTGTCTTAATCAGGGGACAGCATTTTCCATGACTGAACGAGATCGTCTTGAAGTACGTGGACTTCTGCCTCCAAATATCATGACTGAGCAACAACAAATTGATCGCTTTAGTAAGTTAAAGCTTCATTTATTTTTCTTATTACCAAACAAATATGATAAGGATTCCATAACAAAATGTTTTATCGAATGCGTATAAGATATACCATGGTTCATATCTTGTTGAATGTTAAGTATACCGTGGTTCATTTTGCATCATTATTGCATGGATTGTCTATAGCGAAAATCAAGTCATACATTTGTTTATTATATGTGAAGTATACCTTGTAAATAGTTTATATTAAAATTACAGAAGCAGACCTCAAGAAGCTTGAGACGAATGTTAGCAATGGACATTCAGATACACTCGCTTTGGCCAAGTGGCGAATACTTAATAGGCTACACGATAGAAATGAAACAATGTACTATAAGGTGAATTACCTAACTTTAGTTTCTTCTATACTACGGAGTACTATATATCATTTAATGGAATATACAAATATTAACATAAACATTATATCAATGTTATGGCAGATTCTTATTGGGGAAATAGAGGAGTATGCCCCTATAGTATACACTCCAACAGTAGGACTTGTTTGCCAAAAATACAGTGGATTGTTTAGAAGACCGAGAGGGATGTATTTCAGTGCTGCTGATCGTGGCGAAATGATGTCAATGGTTTATAATTGGCCTGCTGATCAGGTCTGTCACTTATGGAAGACGTGATTACTTTTTAAGATTAGAATTTATACTAATATCTATTTTTGTGCACAGGTTGACATGATTGTCGTTACTGATGGAAGCAGAATACTTGGTCTTGGTGATTTAGGAGTTCAAGGGATCGGTATTTCAATAGGGAAGTTAGATTTATATGTTGCAGCAGCTGGAATAAATCCTCAACGGGTAATTGTTGCACATTATCTGTTTCAATACTTGTGTAACTTATATTTCTTTCTAAGCTTGGTACTAATCCATTTTTGTGTGTGTAACAGGTGCTTCCTATCATGATTGATGTAGGAACCAACAACGAGGCCCTTCTTGAAGACCCCTTGTGTAAGGTTCTTTTCCTCACTTATAATTGCGGCTGCATCGATAGTTACTGTTAGCTAACAGCTAACTAATTTATATCTTATTAATAAAAAAAGAATTTGCCCTAGATAATGACATTAGTATATATCTTTATTTCAAGATCTAGGATTGCAACAACACCGTCTTGAAGGTGAGGAGTACCTTTCCATCATCGATGAATTTATGGAGGCTGTGTTCAATCGTTGGCCTCACGTGATAGTGCAGGTATTCTACTTATCTTGTTTTCAACAGTTTTTGCATTCACCATTTCATTAATAATTATTTCAAGAAGAGGCTTATAAGGTATGTTTTATTTTAGTTTGAAGACTTTCAAACCAAGTGGGCATCAACGTTACTGCAAAGATACAGAAATACCTACAGAATGTTCAACGATGATGTACAGGTAAACGTCATCACTTATATATATAGCTGGAGACGATTTTCCATGAAGTATTGTTATTTAGTACGTTTATGATAATTTAACCTCTTCAATGTTCAGGGAACAGCTGGAGTTGCAGTCGCTGGTCTTCTGGGAGCCGTAAGAGCACAAGAAAAGATGATGATTGACTTCCCAAAGCAAAATATCGTCGTTGCTGGAGCTGGAAGGTATAACTCCTTAAATATTTGACTAAACTTTGTATAAGTACTTAACTATAATTAAAATATTTTTTTAACATTATATATTGCAACTGCAGTGCAGGAGTTGGGGTTGTGAGGGCAGCCAGAAGAACAATGGCAAGAATGTTGGGAGATAGTCAAGCTGCTTACGAGAGTGCACGGAGTCAGTTTTGGGTGCTTGATGCTAATGTATGCAATTATTCATATCTCATATACGTTTTAAGTGGTCTAAATTTGCATAACTGTTTGTGTATATTTTGGGAATTATATAGGGCCTGATCACAGAAGCGCGCAACGATATTGACCATGATGTCAAACCATTTGCCAGGAAGACTATTGATGTTAAACGTAGAGGGTTGAGGGAAGGAGCAAGTCTTGTGGAAGTGGTGCGTTTTTAACAGCTATAACTTCTTATGCTGTTTTAGATAGAGTTTAGCGATAAACTATCGGTTATCATATTGTAATCAGGTGCAAGAGGTCAAACCTGATGTACTCCTTGGGTTGTCTGCAGTAGGTGGCCTGTTTTCTAAAGAGGTACAATTATACATTTAACAAGTAATACACGTTATGTGCTACAGATATATATTAATTTTTGTTATATTTGCTTAGGTATTAGAGGCTTTCAGAGGTTCAACATCGACCAGACCAGCAATATTTGCAATGTCAAATCCCACAAAAAATGGTATGACATGGTTGATAGCACTTAATAAACATAAAGCGGAAATATGAGATCTTAATGGTTCGGATTTTGTTCCATGACAGCTGAATGCACCCCCGAAGAAGCATTTTCTATTGTGGGCAAAAACATCATTTTCGCAAGTGGAAGCCCGTTTAAGAATGTGGATCTTGGTTCGTCTTCTAACCTTTTATCTGATATATGTACTTTTAAAATTTATCTATTTTTCCTTGATCATATGGTACCTACTTGAACATTTTCAGGTAATGGAGAGATTGGCTACTGCAATCAGGGAAACAATATGTATCTTTTTCCCGGGTCTGTTCTTAAATTCGTATCTCAATTTACCAATTGAAATCACGTTCTTTATTATTCTGAATAAATTCCAATCTGCAGCATTGGTCTCGGTACTCTTCTGTCTGGTGCTAGAATAATCTCAGACGGCATGTTACAAGCTGCAGCCGAGTGGTAAGTTTTTTGTTAATGAGTATCTATAATAATGTTATACCTATAATTTTCTGATACATTAACTTTTTGGTATACACTTATGTGTCAAAACTTCAGCCTAGCGGAATGTATGACTGAAGATGAGGTTGTCAAAGGAATAATATTCCCTCAAATATCACGGTATAAAGCACACATATTATTTCAATGCATTAACAAAATTTGGCATCAAAGATTTACTTTCTAACAATTTACTTTTTTGTTCTACCAGCATACGCGATATAACAAAAGCGGTAGCTGCTGCTGTAATTCAAGAAGCAATAGAAGAGGATTTAGCAGAAGGATATCGAGAAATGAACACTGTGAACTCAAAGGCTGAATAATGTACCTTCAAATTTATAATATGTTTGCCTGTTTACATCGGTTATATTATGACGTGGTTTCTATTTTTTATCATGTAGGAGGAAATTCTTTTGCATGTGGAGAATAATATGTGGAAGCCTGATTACCCAAAATTGATCTACAAAGAGGAACTCTCTATCTTCCCACAGCATTAGCTGCCCTTCACTTGTTAGACGAATAGAAAAGAGTCAAGCCAAGTATGGTGATCTTCACAAAAGCAGACCAAGCCTATGGCGCTTGTATTGTTTACTTTTGTGATGCAAAACTAATCGTGTTTCGTTAGGTATTGTTTATTAGTAATATACATCTCTCGCGTATCTTGACCAACATACTGTGTTCTGGCATTATGCTCCTAGAACTTTACTAGAGGTAGCAAAATGGGTGGGTTGGGTAAGTCAAACGGGTTGGGACGAGTTGCAAATACTTTTTTGTCTTATCTTCTCTTGGTTCTTGTACTACATATATGTGATTATAAAAACTGTAGCATTACTCGATAATTTAGTTTTTGAAATAAGCCAATTTGTGAGGTCTAATGTATTTTTGTGAAAAGGTGAATACATATTAAACTTGAGAATCATAAACAGTTAAACACAACATTCAAGCAAGCTGATAAGGGACTCAGACAGACCATAGCTCCCAAAATCAGCAAAGACCTATTACCAACTACATAGAGAAAGTCCTTGAATTGTATTATAAGACGGATGTTAGTATGTTCATTGTGAAACTCGTATCTAATTGAAGATTATTACTGCTAACAAAGTGGCAATGTTTTGTAAAAAATCTAACTGTGTTTGAAGTGGTTACATCCTATTTTTTATATTGGTTTAGATGTCTCGACATGTGTTTATATATGCAATTATGCACTATTGTCGATTAGTCTGTCGTGTTATTTGATAAGTTGGTCTTGGTTTTACAGCTAATGGTCTGGGGGCATTGCTCAATGCTCACAAAGACCACCTATATCTTCAAATATCGGGTTTTATGTCCATGCTTAAAGATCGGTTCGTTTGGTCACCTTTCAGGAGACCTTCATTTTGATTCATGATTTTATAAATGTACATAAAAAATTAGTGTGTAGATTATAGTACGACATAAATACATATTGACGCATGTGTTCAGTTAAGATGATATGCATTATGTTTGCTTATTAAAGTTGATTGGTAATAAAAACAGCCGTTATGTGGTAGGCCATATTTTTGCTAACGGTACTTCGTTTTCAAAATTCAAATATTCTAGCCTTCTAGGCCGAAAATAAACATAGATAAAAATAATAAAACACGTTGTATAATAAATATTCATTTGTTAAAGAAAGGGTCAGAAAAGAATATCTGTTAATTTTCTGCAAAGATTATATGTCTAGGCAAAATTTAGAAAGATCAATCAATAATAAATTGCAAGTTTAATATTGAAAGATTCTGCATGATATTATCTTATAGATTTATTTCATCGAAAGATATAATAATATCATTTCTTTATTACACATGCAAATTATTATTCTATTTTCCCTTCTCTTATACTGCAACAATTTGCTTTTTTAACTTGTGTGTTTGCTAAATAATTTTAATTTTCATGAGAAAAGGGTTCCCCATAAAACTATTAATGAAAGAAAAGATTACAAAGTCATTTGAAGCAGATGTGTCAACCTCTAATAGCAAACAAACAAAATAAATGCATCGGGTGTGGTAGTGAGTGCTCGTCAAAGGCTAATGGTGCGCGTCATTCACTCACCATCACACCAGGGACGGCGCCAAAAGCTCAAATGTGACCGACAACGCCACTCTGATGGCGTACGCCATCATGAGAAAAAAAGGTCAAAAGTGACTGTTGGACCAAATAAGGTATTTTAAAAAAATAAATGAACATTATCCTATAAATACCAATTAAATACAGTCAATTATCTACCACTTATATTTTCATTTCTATTTTACATATATAGCTCACAAAAATGAATTCACAAGACCCATAGTTTAATTTCATTCTCGACATGAGTCAAAATCAAGTTTTTCATCTCCATCAACACTTGCTACACCTTTCTACGGGCATTCAATAACGTCCCAACATCTAATATTTCTCTCATTTGGTACTCAATACTCTTTGCCACAAGTTACACCCAAAGCCATAGAAAATTATATGGGAAAATAACGCGAATACACCGCTACTCGGCGCTACCACTTTCCGAACCACTTTTTTTTTTTTAAATGGACCGAGGCAACCCGTCATCGGAACTCATCGAAATTGTGACAAGTGCTTGGTATGTGTAAGGTATTGTTTTAAGAATTAAAAGCGTTGAAGAACCGTATTTTTAAAAAAAGGGTTTTTTGGTCATTTTACATAATACTTGTCAAGTACATATACTTTTTATAATAAATTATTCTATATAATAAAAATTGGGTAAAACTCATAACATTGCTTGTTCTTTTCATAACACTGCTTCTTCTTCTCATAATACCGCTTCTTCTCAATAAAGATTCAAAACACACACACGACTCCATCAATCCTAGAAAATTATAAACACCCATTATCCAAAAAAAACACACACCCACACACACGACTCTACCGAATGGCTTAAGTTTCTGATAATTCTTGTTTTACAGCAGAAGCTTCTCAAAATGAAGGCCGTCATTCTTGTTGGAGGATTCGGAACTCGTTTGAGACCATTAACTCTCAGCGTCCCCAAGCCAATTAATGGATGTTTAGTTTGAGATATCATGTGTAATATTGGAGTTTTGCGAAGGGTTCAACAAGTGTTTGATGAAATGTCTCAAAGAAAGAGGTATAATTGTTTTCCTCTTATGTTCTTGAATTGAGGTATAATTGTTTTCCTCTTATGTTCTTGAATTGTGATATAATTGTTTTCCTTTTCGGTGGATCAAGTTTGTTGCTATGATTGTAATGGTTTGTTTCTCAATTTTGAAGCTTCTCGGAAGGAGTAGTGGATTTCAGGTGGCATCAACTCATCGCCCGTGCACGAAAGGGCTTTTGGCTGTTAGATAATTTTTTACTATACGAACTGAAAAAGTAATCGGGTGCCTAGTGGTATGGACTTGGGAGTCTAGATAGAGGTCCCACTTTCAAATCCCCTAAGATGCAACTCCATAGGTGTTTTCGGGTGGTCTATGGGGATTACGTTCAAATTTAGTTACCAAAGACGGCTCGGATGGGTTTACCTAGCATAGAAAGAAAAAAAATGACTCGTTATTTTTTTGTTTATTCGAATATTATAAGGTTATCTTGGTCATTCAGGCTGTTTTTAGTTGACATTGAAGGGGTGTAGAAATTGTTTGATCAAACTTGGAACCTCACAAGTAGTGTGACGGCCAAAAGACTTTACTATGTCCGTTAGAATGTTAGTCTTGATAAATATATGATTGTAAACATGCATCGAAAGATTGATTACTTTCCTTTTGTACACCGAGACTTGTTTATTTGACTATTGTTTCCGTTTGTTGTAGGCGGCCTCTGTTAGTTTGGGGGTCGGATCACTTGTTTGGGTGGAGGATCCAGTTGAGGCTTGGTTAGATGGGGAAGTTATTGAGGCAACTGGTGCAGACATTAAAGTTCTTACTACTTCTGGGAAGACGGTGAACGTTTTTCTCTTAAAAAATTATATTAATTGTTGTCCCTTGAGTTGATGTTATTCTCAAAATCCAACTAAATACTAGTTAAGTAAAGAATTTTTTTTCTTACTTATTTCATGCAATATTTTGTGTCGTGCTATATTTAGTTTAAAAGTGAGGAGTAGAGGCCTTATGTTCAGCGTTTTTATGTGTATCTATTCTTCTAATGTCGATAACAGGTTGTTTCTAAGGCATCAAATGTATATACCAAAGATACCGAAGCACCACAATGTGGAGTGGATGATATGACAAAATTGGCTTATTTGCATGAACCAGGGGTTCTAGATAACTTGCGATCTAGATACAATATTAATGAGATATATGTGAGTTTTGTTGTTCCTTCTATTTCCTGTACATATTTTTTCTAAAAATAGCTCAGACATTTAATTAGATGGTGCTACAAGACTTATACAGGAAGCATATTGATAGCCGTAAATCCGTTCACAAGATTACCACATTTGTATGGTAGCCACATGATGGCACAATATAAAGGGGCACAATTTGGTGAATTAAGCCCCCACCCTTTTGCCGTTGCAGATGCTGCATACCGGTACTATGCTACATTTATATGATTGGCATGTTAGTCTATGCATTGCATCATCATACTCAAAACGAGCAAAACTTTTTTTTGGTTCAGAGTTATGATAAACGAAGGTATTAGTCAGTCGATATTGGTTAGTGGGGAGAGTGGAGCTTGTTAATACAAATAAACCGTAAAAACGTTTATTAATATTTTGCGATCTCTTTGTGTTTTGTTGATAACAAATATAATGTTGTCTTAAGTATAATTATAAGGATACATGTTATTTTTGTAAAGCATTTACATATAGCCATTTAAATACAAAAATGTAGTAATTAAGCATTTGTTGTAATAGTTTATTAGGATGGGTAAAACCATAACCCATGGACCATAACCCATGGATCTTAACCCATACCAAGAAGACTAGATACAATGTATACTTAAATACATTGAATCTAAAGAAACCCATGGACCAACCCATAACCCATGACCCATAACCAAAAACCCATGGACAAGAGGGTGTTCCACGGATCCCTAGGTTTACACTAGACGGATCCCAGTGGAAGGATCCGTGGGATCCGGGGCAGTGAAGAATTTTGCCTATAAATGAGAGCCATTTCTTCATTCTAACTCACCCTCTTCTTACTAAATCTCTCATACACTCTCATTCTCTTCTAACATATAGATCACTTGATCTAGAGAGTTGTTTTCTTTCTTTCTATTTGTGATCCTCATATAGGTCCTTCTCTAAGGCGAGATCACGAGCATTCTACAAGTCATCCAAGCAAGGGGTCCTTGATTGATTTGTCACTCCATAAGATTTATGTAGCGAAGATCTTGTATTTGATATTTCACATATTTGTTGTGTAATAGTTGTGTTGGTTTGGTCCACCGTGCTACGGACTCGGTATCTAGCTTTGTCTGGGAAAAAGTGTAAGCAACGTTGTGAAGGCTTCTCCGCCAAGTGAAGGAGTTTGTTGACATAGTGCTTGAACTCTCGAGTAGGTGACTCGGGAGTGGAGTAGGCAAGGAAGGTGTCCTTGTGGCGAACCACTATAAATCCGTTGTGTCTTTTCTATCCCTTAACTTTATTTATTTGCTTGCATTATCATTAGATCTATACGTTCTCAACATCCATACGATTTCACATAATATCGAATCTAAAGTTTTTGAAATCAACTTAAAATCGGCAAAACTATTCACCCCCCCCCCCTTCTAGTTTTCCACAGAGCTGGTAAAACTGAGAGCACAAAACAGCTCATGCGCTATCTTGCTTACATGGGAGGTAGAGTTGAAGTTGCCTCAGAAGGAAGGAGTGTCGAACAAAAAGTCCTGGAGGTAATAATTATATCAAATCGATTTTCAATATGGATATCAAGTACCAATGTTCTTTCTCATGTATCCCGTTTTAGTCACTGTACTTTTGTACAACCGAGTCATGTAAAACTTACCATTACGTATAAATCGAATATTTTATACAATAATATTTTTGAAACCCAGATTTAAAGGATTTTTTATAACTCAAATGGGACAAGAATCCTTCTTTTAATTCTCAATTGTATAAAAAAGGTACAACGACTAAAATGGCACAAATGAAAAGTACATTGATGTTTCACGCAAAAAAAAAAAAAAAAAAAAAAAAAAAAAAAAAACTTTTATATATGATATCATTTAAACTATATACACGTCTTCTCTCGTTATGTAGTCCAATCTGTCTTAGAAGCTTTTGGTAATGCAAAACCATGAGAAACAACAACTCAGGTGGGTGAACTTCCATGCACAATTACCTTAATACCGTATTTGTTCTACATTAGTCGGTTCAATAATGCTTTTAATTCCTACCATTTTAGTCGTTTTGGAAAGTTTGTCAAAATTCAGTTTGATCAGAAGGGAAGAATTTTCGGGCCTGCTATTAGAACATACTTACTAGAAAGATCTCGTGTTTGTCAACTATCAGATCCCGAAAGAAATTATCATTGTTTTTATATGATTTGTGCTGCACCACCAGAGGTAACAAGTCCTCAGATTACTTCTTTATATAATGTTTATTAAATTACTTTCCTTAACTTCCTAGCATCTATTGTGCTTGTAGGATCGTGAAAAATTTAAATTAGGAGACCCAAAAACATATCATTGCTTAAATCAATCAAACTGCTGCCAAATTTATGGTTTAGACGAAGCAAAAGAATATATTGCCACACGGAATGCAATGGACATTGTAGGAATCAGTTCTGAGGAGAAGGATACCATATTTAGAGTTGTGGCTGAAATACTTCATCTGGGGATTATAGACTTTGAAAAAGGAGAAGAGATCGACTCATCTGTGCCCAAAGATGAAAAATCCATATTCCACCTTAAAACTGCCGCTGAGTTGTTCATGTAAGTTGTAAGAAGTATTTTGCACAGACCAAGACAACGGACTAGTGTTTTACATTATGATATATAGTTTATTGTAGGAAGTAGAGCTGGCAAGATGGCGGGGTGGGAGAAGGTCAAAACGGGTTTAAGTTGAAACGAGTCATCTTTTAGTATCAAACGGGTTTAAGTCGACATCACAGAACTCCTTATTTCTGCATTTTATAGATATTGTTGTGAGCAATTGATGGTTTGTTTCCTGGGCCTACTAGTGCTTCTTCAAGGAAGCATGTTCTATTGTTGTAGCGCCATTGTTTATATGGCAAGCAACTATTCAAGGAGGCCTTTTTTTTCTTTTCTTTTTGAAATCACAGAACTCCTTGATTAATATGCTTGCTACCTTGTGGCTTATGTTCACTTGTTTGTTTTTGTGGCGATAAGCCAATTATTGTGATTATTCTCAGATATCTATTAGTTATTAAGTACCACATGTCCACATGTAAGTCACCTTTGTGTGAATGAATGTGTAATAAACAATTATTGAGGTATGTTTGACTATGATTGTGATATGCAATCATTCCTTTCACGCATTTATTGTTCTTCGCATCTCATAGTTTATCCATCTAGTTATTGTGGTGATGGTGCATCACCTTTTCTGTCTCATGGGTGTCCCAAGTTCTAACTAAACATGTATCCCTTCATTATTTTCTTATTAGGTCATGTGAATCACTCAATTTTCGGAAGAATCTTGCCCTATTAGTGTAAGTCATTTCACGATAATCAAGTGTTGATTCCGAGCATACTACTTGACCAAAAGCAAAAGATTATTACTTTTAAAAAAAAAATTCTTCTTATTATTATTTTATTTTATTTTTATTTATTTTTTGCTGGCAGGGGGTGGTGAGCCACCACATGGTTCTTTGGGGTCGGCCATTGACCAGCACTTTGGTTCTATAGAGAAAATGATTGTGAAAATGAATGCTGAAGGTGCTGCTGATCAAGGCTCTGGATGGGTGGTATATTATACAATCCTTGTCTACTATAAATATTTGTCATTTCTTGGATTGTAATCTTTTAGTGTTTTTTCTTCATATTTTTGGATCATTGTTTACCCTAAAATCACAATGTATTGGCAGTGGCTTGCAGTGAACAAACAAAGAGTTGAAAAGACTTGTGGTTGAAACAACCGCGAACCGGGTATAAAGTTAATATTTTTTGTCAGTCGTGTAATCACATACCCTTGTCCCCCATACTTAAACCTTTTATTGATTTCCACAGTTTTTGTACTTTGTTTGGTTTGCGTTCAGGACATGGTGTTCTTTATTTAACTACAGATCTTTACTTTTTCTATATTTGTTTAACTGATGTTTGTGATCATTGTCTTGAATAAATTATCATGATTTTTCAGATTTACAAGAATCAATATGAATCGAATATGTACTTCTCATGTACTAATGTAGGACCCACTGCTACTGAAGGGGCAAGTTTGGTTCCTCCGCTTGGCATAGATGTTTGGGAGCATGCATACTACTTACGTGTGATTATTTAAACTTTCATGGTATGTCATATAATGTGTGTTGATATATGTAGACACTTTGATGATAATGTAATTATGTTTTCATGTTCTTACATTAATGATGCAAGACAAGAATGTAAGACCAGTTATGTGAAGAATATTTGGAAAGTCATCAATCGGAAGTATGTTAATGAAGTCTATGAGAAAGAATGCCCGTAAAAGGAAGAATCTTTACTTTAAATCCACAAATGTTTGTCTTGTGGTTCTTTTGGAGTTTGGACATGTAACAAGGAGAAGCCCCATTTTGCCCTGGGACTAAGTCTTTGTTGTGTATGCAAAACATGAATAAAACCGTGTCCTTTGTTTTTCCTTTTTTGCTGCGTGTAATCTTAGCTCACTATGTGCCCCGACTACTTCTGCTGATACTTGATAATGAGATTTGCAACAGCTATATATTTTGTTGTTTGTAGTTGTCTTTTACGCTCTGTTCTCGAGTTTTTTTTTAAAGTAATGGAAGGGGAGGGGAAGGGAAATAAAAAAAAGGGGCGTTCTTGAGTTTTTTTAAGATGGAAAGGTAGGGGACGAGAAAGAATGCCCGTAAAAGGAAGAATCTTTACTTTAAATCCACAAATGTTTGTCTTGTGGTTCTTTTGGAGTTTGGACATGTAACAAGGAGAAGCCCCATTTTGCCCTGGGACTAAGTCTTTGTTGTGTATGCAAAACATGAATAAAACCGTGTCCTTTGTTTTTCCTTTTTGTTGCGTGTAATCTTAGCTCACTATGCGCCCGACTACTCACGATACTTGATAATGAGATTTTACATGACTATATATTTTGTTGTTTGTAGTTGTCTTTACGCTCTGTTCTCGAGTTTTTTAAAGTAATGGAAGGGAGGGAAGGAAATAAAAAAGGCGTTCTTGAGTTTTTTAAGATGGAAAGGTAGGGGACGGGAAGGTGGAAAGGAGGGAAGGGATGGGCTTTTGAGTGATATTTGGTTCCGTCCAATTTTGGGCGGATTGGGAAGGGAAGCGGGTTTTCATGATTACAGGCCTTAGTTAAATTACCATAGTATCCTCAATAATATATCATGCACGCTCTTTATATTTTTTAACCTAGTTCTCTGCAGCAAACGGCTTGCATTCTGAAAGCATAACGTGGAAGTTTTTGTCAATTTTTTGACCTAGATCTTTATATTGTTTACTGTTATGTATGCGGGCTTATGTATGTGATTGTTTGATGTTATGTATGCAAGGTTATGTATGTGATTGTTTACTTTATATTGTTTGTTGTTATGATTGTTTACGTTATTTGCTTGTCTGCAAGATGTTGGTACGTGTGACTGCTTCTACAGCATATTAGTCATTCTTTATTGTTTTATGAGGTGTGAACATTAGTTATTTGGTATTCCATTACTTCACATGGCACAATATATTTGGCAGTAACAAGTAAAATGAATTTGACAAACCTTATAATTCAAGCTTTATACTCATTTGTTCAATATAATACACATGAGTGTACTGTGTTAAACAATAGATAATCACATACAAAAAAGTATATCTTTCTCTTTTCAGGAGTAAGATAATCACAAACAAACCACACCAAGTACACAAAGCGATCAACAAACTCTTTAAGTGATTCATTTGCTCCTTGTTTGAGTGACAAGAATTCCTCAACTGATGCCATCTCCATGCTTATCGGACTAAACTCCTCTTTGAACAATTCCTTGAATTCGCTCCACATCATCATTAGAAACTCTCTCGTCTCCTTAACAAAGTCCCACCAAAGTTCATGGTCGATTCCAACTTAACGGTGGCATACAAGATCTTTTGCCAATCGGGACACTTCATCACCAAAGATGAACTCCATGTCACGAATCCACAACATCGCCGCTATGTGGTCGATTACTTTGTTAAACGAGGCATCCGTCACAAAATTTACATTATCTTCAATAGTTTCAAACGATTCTTCCGATATCGTTTGCCATTTGTTGGCATTGCCATACTTTTAGTCTTGAAATATAAATAAAACCATACATATTAACAATGAAACAGTATAAAAAATAAAAATAGTGAAGCTTCATTTCATTCAACATCTATAAGGGGCTAAGGGCTTACATACAAGAATGAATGTATGCACAATTACATATTCTTAAAAGAACTAGTTTGTCATCGCACGTCCATCTTTTGGCTGTAATTGAGGTTGCATGCATTATCTAGTCAATGTTACCAAGTTAAAAGAAAAGCACACATATACATGATATTAGAACTAAAATACAACGAAAAGCACACATATATAAATGAGGGTATATTGGTAATTTATGTAGATTCCTTTTCTTTCTTTGCTACTTTTAAAAAAAAACTCAAGAACACAAAAATAAATAATCACTTTCTTCCCATCCCATCCCCTACTTTGCCCTTCCCATCCCATCCCCTTCCATTCTTTAAATTTTAGACTTGAGAACAGAGCGTTAAGAACCACACTATTGATACCTTTTGGAGTCCATCAGTCCATGTGGTTCGTGCGAAATCCCCCAAGTAATATGATTGGCAATGTCAACTGTTGCAACAACCAACAACTATTTAAGTTTCTTTTACAATAGTCAAGAATAAAAAGTTTGGGGACAACGATGTCTTTGTTGGATGAGAGTAGTGTTTAATTGCTCCGCAAGTAGGAGGTTAGGAAATAGGCCTTCCTGTCATATTATAACAGCAAGTTGTGTAAAGGTCAATTACATTGTTTGAAATGTGCAATCTACTAATAGCTAATCCCGCCTACATGATAAATCACTAACAATATGAAAACATAACGTATAACGGTGACTATTATATAGATTTACGTAAGATAGGAAGCACAATAAAGAGACCCTAACCAAGAAGTTGTCAATTAAAATGCATCTAAAACCATCTTGCAGTTATACATGAACAATAGCAAGCACATACATCTGATCCACAATGACAATTCATTTGATCAAGTTTATCTCACAAAAATAGCTTGGGAGCGACCACACGATTCACAATAGCCAAAAAAAACTATACAGCCTGTTACAAAAACACTTCAGAAGCTTTAAAGTTATAAACACATTTTACAAATATTGTCTAACAAATAGTGGTTTTGGGTGGACGTTCCTATTGTGACAGCAGTTGAAGCATCACCCTTAGCAATAACATCATCAAGCTACTAAGAGCCTTATTATAATTAGTAATATAAGTTTGATGATGCTTCTGATGATGAATTTGCATAATCTTACCGCTAATAGCAGGTTCAAGTGCCCCAAAGCAAGCTCTAGGTAGTCACGGGGAGTTATTTTCCTATTATCCTCCACCAAATCCATATAGAAGTCATGCAATTTAGATTGTGTTTTTAAGGAAAAAATAGTGGCTGATGATGTTATATGACTAACACCAACATCTCAATTTGAAAATGATAATCTAATACTGAACAATCACAAGCGGATTATAATGCTTCAGCTGTTTAGAGTTGTAAAGATCATAAGTTGTAGTTATCAGTTGTTTGAGTGTTAAGAAAATTCTAACTAGATAAGAAAATAATATAATAAATTACCAAAACAGGTATTCTCGAATTTGAATAAAACTATTTTCTTTTAAAACTTATTTGCCAACAATTTCTTTTAGAAAACAGTGTGCGGTTTATACTTTCAAGAATTACACTTTACATATTAATAACAATGAAAATCTGGATTAAGAAGATGGGTAAGTACGCGCTATTTCTTTGACCAAAATTTACTATCGTGTGATTATTTGACCCCCAAAAATATCAAAGACTAAGCAATCAGTTTTCAAATGCACTCTAAAAAAGTAAAAAGGAAGCAGAGAGTACCAACCCTTAGAAGCCAGACAAAAATACATTTATGAGCTATTGAAATAGTATGATTTTTACAATCATAATAAATGCATTAAACATTAATATTATTCAATAACAAAGTCTTTGCAGGACAACACAGCCTTGCCCTATCCGTTTGGACCAGTAACTATTAGAACATAAAACCATTTTGACCCATTATCTAACCCATCTTACGTACCCATTTTATTATTTCATTACTATGGAAGTAAAGATAAAGTACCTTTGCTTCTTCCTTTTTCACGAACTTGTTTCCACTTTCTCTTTTGAATCAAGCCATCCTTGATAATCCAAATGTGGTTTTTAAAAGTTTGATACAACTTTTGCGAGAATGTTTCATGTGTCGACCTAGGAAACATACTGCAGAAGACAATAGTAGTATATGTTAGAAAGACTAACTTTTATAATTCTATAGAACTCAATGAGCGTGGCAACAACTCTTTTTAACATTATTAACAACAACACAAGAACATAAAATTTATGCATCTCACTTACCAAGCCTCGTCTAGAAGAGCTATAATGCCACCCGGTTTCTAAGAACCAAAAAGACAATAAATTAGAATCTCGGTGATACGAATATCTTTGGAGGGTAATGTTGTAAGGAAATCTTAAGCATACAAAAAACACCACAACCTTCTCAATGAGATCTAGGATATCTTGGTTATCAACAAATTCAATGTAGCTTCAATTAATTTCTTCTTTTGTATATTCTTCTTGCTCAATTTTAAAGACATGCTGCAAAACCAACATGAATTGTTATCTAGACTCTTCTCAACAATAACCTTGATAAAGATAATCCCTAACCTGATTCAAATGTTGTCAAGTTTTTCATTGGTCAAGTTGATGCAAACCCGCTCAAAGTCGCCAAAATTTGAACAACGTATAAGATTAAACATAACAATAGTAGAACTTGAGAACCTCAACTGTGTGGAGCCAAATGGGGGCCCTCGAGGTTACTCCACTTAAACATCGATCGGTCGACAATGCAAACAAAGGCGTGCAGGTGAAGCACTGCTTGTCTTGAAACTCTCGTCAGATATGTCCGAAGACTCAATTATGTATTTTGAGTCCGGATCCCACCAATTGAACTATTGATCTTATCTACAAGCACAGAAAACAAATTTGATCGAAATGGCGACTATAAGCACAATTTAGTCAATGGCACAAAACTATCCATGTGGAAAGTACGACTTACCGTCAAATAACCTCGTCACGCGACTTTTGCCAAAGTATCTCTCACGACGGCAAAGATATTCGGATCCAACCATTTAGTGATGGTCTCATCACGTGTTACCATCACACGTATGCATGACAATCCTCTAGAGCTTTCACGTCACACCTGAGCAAATCACTTTAACTTACTTAGATATATAACTGTATTTCCTATAAGAGAGGGCAATATCGACCCATGTACATAGGAATGGGTCAATTCGGGTTGTGTTTTATCTCAAAGTCAAATGGGTCTATTCAAAGTTTTTTGCAAGAGAGAAACATGACAAACGGGTTGAAAGTCACCGAAATGCATACAGCCTCCTAAATCAATTTATTCATCATCTATAAGAAAAAATTTTAAATGTCAAAAAAATGCAAATGAGTCAACCCACCCTGCCCGACCCATAGTAATGCAGTCCATCCAAAAACCGAGCAATCTCAAAGTTCTTAGACTGCATCTGAGATTCCAGTTCCACCTCCATCTCAGCCCTTGCCATTCCCCTCCTAACAATTGAAACAAACCGGAGAAGATCAACTTGACGGCATAGCTCTTCTCCAGGATCATTGGCGGTTTCATCCTCCAGCATAGTAGGATCTGCAGGAAGACTCATTCGGGCTACTGAAAAGTTTACAAACAGAATACACAATTCAAATTAGTTAATTATATAACAGAAATGGACATTTGCAAGATACAAATTCAAGCATACATCACCTTCCAGAGAATACAAGAGCAGCTAGGATCTTTAGTTACGTTGTATAATTGTATTAGCAAACAAGCAAGTTTTCTATCTAGAAGGACTATCGTTTACAAACACAAGGTAAAGGCTATATATCATTCAATTCTTTTGTGCGAATAAAATATTAACATAGTGAGACAAACCGACGCTCATCTTGGATGAGTTACGCTTGTGTAGGCACTTCATCACGTTGAAGCTTTAATGATGTAATTTCCTTAGCTTTGCGGCAAGCTCCATCTTCGCTAAATTAAGTCTCAACAAGATCACCAACGAACATTCAACACGCCAGAAACTCCCTCACCATCCCCTTCTCCAACTCACTCACCTCCAACCCAACCTATCACACTCTGCACTATACTTTAACTTCGACTTCCGCACCGCTCCGGAACCTTTAACGTGTCAAGAAGCGAAACTAGTTTATCGACATTATCCATTACGTCCGCCTTCTCGGCTACCTCTTTTAAATAGTTCATATTCTTCAAATCACGAATAGTAAAGCCAACCGCTCCATCGTTTTCTTTTAACCAACTCGATGACAATGATTACGTTAACACATTCACGATTCTTAACATGACATAACTCATTTAGCTCATTACCCGTGATACAAACAATAATCCGTGTGATCGAAAGGCCTACATTATCCTAAAATACTACTCCATCTAAGATCAAATGCTCAGATCATCAAAACGTCATATATTTCCTAACATACGCCACAATAAATAAAGCGACACATAGTAACTAACTCGATGATAGCGGTGTG
This sequence comes from Chrysanthemum lavandulifolium, assembly GCA_022545495.1. NCBI lineage: Eukaryota > Viridiplantae > Streptophyta > Magnoliopsida > Asterales > Asteraceae > Chrysanthemum > Chrysanthemum lavandulifolium. Next base: position 72,067,848 of record CM040243.1, read on the forward strand.
GCAAGCTACATATCGTCAAACACATATCGGACGACCCTCAACCCCGTCATCGGCCAATGCTCGACCACCTTCAAAACCAAAAACATTCGTGCATTTCATCAAACACTTACTATACACCTTTTTTTTTTTTTTTTTTAAATTATAAAATAACCTCACCCAATAAATGAACCACTTAAAATGAGGAATGATTGCCTTATCGTGAGAATGAACTTACTTATCGAGAGAACCACTAACAACCATCCGACATCGCCCACAAATTTAAGGATGGTAATACGACTTTGACATCCCAAATTTTAACAACAGATCCGGTGCATGTTCCAATAATGCGACCATCGGTATTAAAAGTCAAGTATAACCCCGTGATTGAGATGTATCTGGTGGAGGTGGCGTCGGTGGTGGTGCCGTCAGGTGTTCAATTTATGTCTTGTGTCAATTTATGTATCCATTAACTTTGAGTTGTGATGGTTTATGTGGGGAGAAGAGAAAGTGAGTTATGTAGTGGTGTGAGTCGATTTGTGTGAGTGTGTGATTTATTTTAATTGAAAATGTAAAATGACGAAAATATCCTTGTGTATAAATACAAGTTGCCCAAAATATAAAGTTGCCCAAAAAACAATACAAGTTGCCCAAAAACAATACTTACAATATATGACATATACTTTCAACATATGTATCATCATAGGTTGTCGGACACATGGCATCCATCGATTGGCTCAAGAAAATCGGTAAGAAAGCCGTCTATTTTTTAATGCAAAAAGCGTGGTCAGGAAAGTGATAAGTTTCGCAGGCATGGCCTCTTTGCATCATTTTTCCAAACTATATCATCTAACAACTTCAAGCCCAATTTCATCTAACACAACAGCGCAAACATGAGGCGGTGATTCGAGGTATGAGATGTCGTAGGAAAAGGATGCGACGATTACAAGGTTGAAGGAAGCGAGGTTTATTGCCATGAGCACAGGTGGGAAAGTCGGAAGAGGACGGTGATCATCGGTATAAAACAAGAAACACGCTAAATATCGGTGTTAGACGTAGTTTTATGTTATTTTGTATATTTTTTAATTGTATTTTTAGTTTCGTCATTTGTATATTCATTATTAATTAAAGAATAAGTATGTTAGTTTAAGTATAAAAAAAGAAAAATTGAAAAAGTGGTTCTCAAATAACATGTTATGAGTGAAAGGTGTTTTTTTTACGAGTGAAATTGTTATGTTATGACACAAAAGTTGACACTAAAAGGTGGGTTATAACATACTAAACTACTAAAGCTCTATGAACTAACAACTATCATTACAACCGCTTATGATATGATCTCGACTATCATATGGAGGAATTAGACAAACAATATAATTTTTTAATCTCAAAATAGTTAGAGCATCTTCGCTGTCTATTTCTATCATACAACCGTTTTTCTTTTAGTTAAAAATGTACTAGTATATTTTTATCTTGTAAAATTTTATTTTGGTATAATAAAGCATGTCCGGTGTATATATGTAGTTGTTAAATAAGATTGTTCTACAGTATTATGTAAAGTCTTTGTACTTATATAGTTTTATACTACTCGTACACGTGTAAACTTTTACATAAAATTTTCTATTAGCTAGTGAGATGACTTCATTTATCATACGTGACAAAGATAAGCACTCCGAAAGATTCAATTTCAATTGCTCAATTCTTTTTATATCTCTGAGATTATTTTCAGAACTCAGATAGCATTATAATTTACTTATTCTGTAAGTAAAACACAAGAAAAACTATCCAAACACCCCTCTAATTGATGACACCGCAATGAAAATTCAAAAGTTTATAAAAACCATTCCACAGTGTTGGATCAACGACCAATTACAAAAAGACAAACAAACAAAAAAATTTCAAAACCCACCCCAACGCGCATAATAAACCCCTTCTTTCCACCTCCTTCCTATTTCCTTTTACGTCGACGACCAATTCAATTCAAACACTCTTCATTCATTCTCTCTCTCTCTAGAATCCAACTATTTTCTCTCTCTACAATCCCTCCATAACAACACATATACGTACAGATCTTAAAAGAATTAGTTATGGCGACCATGGAGAGTTTGATCGGATTAGTGAACCGTATACAAAGAGCTTGTACGGCTTTAGGTGATCACGGCGGCGACGACTCTACTTTTTCCTCGCTTTGGGACGCTCTTCCGTCTGTTGCCGTTGTTGGCGGTCAGGTATAACTAACTTACTTTTTATTCTATTTCACTTCATACATATTTTATAACTGTTCTTATTTAGATGTATTTATTTATAGTTTTGAATTGGTTGAATATTTTAGTTTTATAATTGTTGCTATTTATTTAAGTGATTTTGTTACTGTTTACCGAATTTCGGTCTGTTTGTTATTTGTTCGATTTGATATATAGTTGTTTGATGTTAGGTTTAGTGGATAGGTTGTTTAGGTTTGCTGTTTTTGCGGAGATGACGGTGACTGATGATAGATTAATAAGCGATACGTTAGATAATAACTTTCCGAAGGCTGGTGTAGTTGTTTGAAGTGTTCCGGGAGGAGTGGGAGAATACGGACAGCTTATGAGCTCGGTTATTTGTAGTTTAGGCAGTGTTTGGATTGGGAGGATGGAGTTATAATACTTGAAGTGGAGTTTCCAAAGCGTGTTTTAGTTTTTTAGTTTAATATAATGTTTTAGCTGTTTTAAGTGTCCTGAGAGGAGTGCGAGAACATGTTACACTGAAGTAGGCGTAAACGTTTAGTCGTTTTTACTTTAGGTTGTGTTTGGATTGGGAGGATGGATTTATGATAGATACTTGAATTGGAGTTTCCAAAGCGTGTTTTAGTTTTTTAGTTTAACATATTTTTTAGCTGTTTTAAGTGTCCTGCGAGTGCGAGGACATGTTACACTGAACTAAGCATAAACGTTGAGTCGTTTTTTTACTTTAGGTTGTGTTTGGAGGATGGAGTTATGATACTTGTAGTGGAGTTTCCGAAGTTTGTATTTTGGTTTTTATGTAAATATTTGTTAGGTGTTTGGAGTGTTTTGAGAGGAGACACTAACGAGAATGAGTTGGAGTGTGAGAGAAATGATGATAGAGTGTTGTTTGACAAATATAATTTAGTTTTTTATTTTTATGTAGTGTACATGGTTCTGTCATGTGTATTTCTGAAAGTCAACTCATCCTTTTAAATTATTATTTTTTTGTAATTCAAGTTATTAGTTTATTTATGCAATTCTGTCATTATATCCAATTGATTATGTTTTTGTTATAGAGTTCTGGGAAGTCTTCGGTTTTAGAGAGCATTGTCGGGAGAGATTTTCTTCCTAGAGGATCTGGTTAGTTGTTTATTTCGTATTTTGTATAAATTCTACGGTCTTACTTTTAGCTGTCGTGTTCCTTGATGTACTTAATTAGTAATGTGTGTCGATTTCAGGTATTGTCACAAGGCGTCCTTTGGTGTTGCAGTTACACAAGACAGAGGGAAGGCAAGAAGAGTATGCTGAGTTTGGACATTTGCCCCGTAAACGATTCACTGATTTTGGTATGCGAAGTGACTTGAAATTTATAACTTTTGAACACATGATTCTCTACATGGTTTTTTGTTTTATATGTATGTCTGATCGTTCATATTAATGAGCACAAGCATTCACACATGTTTATAATCAACTTCATAAACGTGCATGTTCTACACCTGATCACTTACGTATGAAGACATTGTATTTTACTTTATGCCTTATGTGAGATTTTTTAGTGTACAAGAGACTAATGCTTGCTCTTGAACTTGAACCTTTTCACAGCTTTGGTACGTAAGGAAATTCAAGATGAAACTGACAGAATCACGGGGAAGACAAAACAAATATCTCCAATTCCAATCCATCTCAGTATCTACTCCCCAAAAGGTGTGTTTCTTGATATACACCATGTAGACTTGTATTAAATGCTTATCACGATCCGCTCGTTTGTTGCATATATTTATTTTTAATGTGATGCTAATGGCTCATGGTTTCTGTGTTTTTCAGTTGTCAACTTAACCTTGATTGATTTACCTGGATTGACCAAAGTTGCCGTCGGTATGTTCTCTGTGCCTTCCCTCATCATTCTTTAATTCTCTGGTTGGTTGATGGTCATTTGATAGTAAGAGCTAATTTCTTTGCAGAGGGACAGTCTGAAAATATTGTTGAAGATATTGAAAATATGGTTCGGCTATACGTCGAGAAGGTAATGCTAAATTATTTGTTTGTTATCTTGAATGGACTTCGGCTAGTACTATGTGTTCTTATTTCCATATATGTATATATGTATGTGCATGCTTATTTGAGTAAAATAGTCAGTGTGTTGTGGTACCTGTACTTAATAATGGCATAGTAACCAATTCAGGTATGAGTAATCAGTTATCTTTACGTTTATATATATAGGAGTCATCTGGTGTGCATAATGTCCAACAAGTACTATAAGAAAGGCCTACCAGGATTTGGACTATAGACACCATGATGTCTTGTATAATGATATACTCATAAACTTTAGACACCATTAGGTCACATGTCATGCTAGTAAAAATAATATTAAGGTTACATATGGCCATAATGGAAACCCTAAGTGCAACTAGTAGGATGTATCAGCTTGAACTGTGAGAATTTCTTTAAATGCTTTAACTTGGGATACGTTACTGACCCGAGGCCCTTTGCATCTATGTGAATATGCCACGTGGCAGACACATGATGAGGCCACTCTGACATACATTCTGGAAAGTTGTCTTTTATATGTGATGGGCGTGTCCAACCTTATTAGTTTTCTTTGTACCATGTTCATGTTTCGTTCGCATGTCTTTTCCTAGTTCTGAGATATGATTGCATGGTCTTTTTCAGCCCAACTCCATCATACTAGCAATATCTCCTGCTAACCAAGATATTGCCACATCTGATGCAATAAAACTTGCTAAGGAAGTGGACCCTTCAGGTATTTTTACTTAGCCATTAACAGAAATGCTATCCTTTATGACTTTGTGGTTAATCCTTTCTGATCTTATGTATTCTGGGTTCCTCATCTTGATTAGGTGAACGGACATTTGGGGTGTTGACAAAGCTTGATCTGATGGACAAAGGAACTAATGCTTTAGATGTGAGTTCTTTCTCTCTCTCTCTCTCTTGCTATTATAGGTGTCACAATGGGGTCCGGTGGGCTGGGTAATGGGCCAAAACTGTTTGGCTGACATAAAGTATTTTTTCCCCCAAATGTTAAAAAAGATAAAATATTATGTGTCAAATAGATTACAAAAATGCTTTAGGCGACTTCTGAACCGTTTCCGTTTTAGCTATCTATTAATTCGTCTGTTAAAAAAGATAATATTATGGGTGTAAAAAGCCATCTCTACTCAGCATTATGGCCATTTAGTTGAGCCTTCTGGTGATCCTGATTTTAAATATCATTCATTTATAGGTCCTTGAAGGCAGAGCTTATCGTCTGCAACATCCTTGGGTGGGGATTGTGAATAGATCCCAAGCTGATATTAATAAAAATACTGATATGATGTATGCAAGGGAGCGGGAGCGGGAGTATTTTGCTACAAGTCCTGACTATGGTCATTTGGCTAATAAAATGGGTTCAGAGTATTTGGCGAAACTCCTATCACAGGTATGTTCTATCCACTTAAGATACATGTTACTTTTTGAACCTATCTGACATATCGTCTGTAGTTATTGTTCATAAGTCTTATGAGTAGTTTTATCACACATAATTTATCTTCAATATGATGCTTCTGTCTTGCAGCATTTGGAATCTGTAATCAAATCGAAAATACCCGGTATCACTTCTTTGATAAGCAAAGGTATTGATGAGATGGAGGCTGAGTTGGACCGTCTTGGGAGGCCTATTGCAGTTGATGCAGGGGTGAGTAGCTTTTCTAGCTGTAGATGCTACTATAAATAGGACGTAACTTATTTCAATTTTTCTTAATTGCTCTTTTTCAGGCACAATTGTACACCATTTTGGAACTCTGCCGTGCATTTGACAAAATATTTAAGGAGCATCTAGATGGAGGGTAAGAATTGTCTCTTGACTTTTACATTTGGTTCAGATTGAAAATGGGTCAGTTTGTGTTATATTTTGTCATAACATGTGAAAAAGGAGAAATGCTACACCCACATAATGTTTACAAAAAGAAATCCACACATGTGGCAAATGACTTGTACCAACAGAATTAAATTAAGTTTTCTCTTTCTTGTTTCTACTCCCAATGATTAAGTGACACATGTATGTGTGGATTTATTTTTGTAAAAATTATGTGAGTGTAGCACTTCTCGTGAAAAAGTGGAAAGGGTTGTCATTTTTATAAGAGTAAATTGCAAAAATCGTCCCGTGGTTTAGCCAAATTGCAAGCACAGTCCCTACCTTTTCGAAAGTGCAGACACCGTCCCTGTGGAGAATTTTGGGTTGCAAAGTTCGTCATTGGCTAAACTGAAATGATTAAAATACCCTTCTCATTAATATAGATAAGATTCATAAATGTTGTTGGCGCGATCAACCCGAAGTTATTTTGGCAGTCCCAGAAAGTTACCTTTTTAAGCTTGTTAAATGGAACGTAAATCAGGATAACAGTTATGATTTTGCATTTAGTTGAATTTTTATTTTGTGCGACATTGCAGGCGGCCAGGAGGTGACAAAATCTACAATGTCTTCGATAACCAGCTTCCTGCAGCTTTACGGAAACTTCCTTTTGACAGACATCTTTCTCTACAAAATGTGAGGAGAATTGTTTCAGAAGCAGATGGTTACCAGCCACATTTGATAGCTCCTGAACAAGGTTATCGACGTCTTATTGAGGGCTCACTGAATTATTTCAGAGGACCAGCTGAACTTTCTGTTGATGCGGTAAGTATTTTTATACAATCATTCGTTAGGTAAACTTCTTTAGTGTTGACTTTCAGCTGCACAACTTACATCGATAACATTCTGTAGGTGCATTTTGTCTTGAAAGAACTCGTCAGGAAGTCAATTGGAGAAACCGAGGTGAGGACCATTTCACCATACCATTTTTAATAGAATACCTGAACTCTTAAATTATTGATAATAAGATGGCGTCATTTTAATTATTTGGATCTAACAGGAATTGAGGCGCTTTCCAACGTTGCAATCTGCTCTTGCTGCTGCAGCTGGTGAAGCATTGGAAAAGTTTCGCAATGAAAGTAAGAAGACAGTTGTACGATTGGTGGACATGGAATCGTCATACTTGACTGTCGATTTCTTCCGGAAACTTCCCCAGGAAGCTGAGAGAGTTGGCCCTCCTCCCCCACCGGGAGACCGCAGAACCTCATCTGCAGATCGCAAAAACCCACCACCGCCACCACCACATTCAGACCGTGGATTCCCAGGTGCAGATCGTGGAAACGCAGTTGACCCGTTAGGGGACCGATATGGAGATGCTCACTTTCGGAGAATTGGCTCAAATGTATCCTCTTATATCGGTATGGTGTCTGACACAATCAGGAGCACGATTCCAAAGGCTGTTGTTCTGTGTCAAGTTAAAGAAGCCAAACAAAATCTGCTCCATTACTTCTACACACAAATCGGAAGAAAGGAGGTAATTCTATTTCTACATTCGTTACATTGTTATTTCTTGTTGTAATGCCATTTAACTTTATAATTTAGAGCCGGTAAACATATCTGGTTTATGAAAATGCATGATTAGCTAGAAACCTATACGCCTTGCTAGAAGTGGCAACATGGATGGTTTGATACTGTTGGAAACGAGTTTGGGTTGAACCGGGTAGTTCTTTTATAAAAGTTAAGCGGGTGTATGGCATAACATTAATATGGTATTCACCTTGTGTTTTGCTGGACTCCTTTCCTTTTTTTTTTTTTGTTAATAAATCAAAGTTCCAATTATTTAATGTTTTACTAATTGGTAAACACCCTTGTTTTGCTTATTTGTGGTCTTAAAATGAAGGGTCAGCATGGTACAATTTTAGTTATAACTTATAAGTAGTTTACAGTGATAATTGAATCACGGCGGGAGTAGAACCTTTGCATACTTTTGACATGATAAGCTATGTAAAATATCTTTTCAGGGTAAACAACTTGCGGAGTTGCTAGACGAAGATCCATCTTTGATGTCAAAGAGACTAGAAATTGCAAAAAGACTCGAGTTATACAAAGTATCAAGGGATGAGATTGCTGCAGTCTCATGGGTGCGGTGATGGTGATGGTGATGAAATTGGTCATTTTTGTTGGTCCTTGGTTCACACTTGATTCTTTCTTTTGGTCTGGCCTTCTCTATATGCTACATGTAGTAGTTGAGTTCTCGATTCTTTATCGTTAGACGTAAGGATATGTTTTGTACATCTACAGAAACACACGTAGACCTATTTTGTAAACCATTTGATGAATGATTTATGTTTAGGTTATGTCATGCGAGTATTAGAGTACCTGTTTGTCAGTGTTATATAGAATCAACAGGATATGAATGGGTTATTGTTTAGCGAATATTTGGTTTTGCTTAGTGAAATGCGTATGTATGCTATGAAAAAAGTTAGAACAAGGGACGAGACTTTTGGCGAGGACATGGATGTCCTTGCCGAAAGCTCTAAACGACAAAATGTTTACACTTTTAGACTTTGACTGGGAGGGGAAGAGGGGAAACTTTTTGACTAAAACATTTGGCGAGAACGTCCTCGCCAAAAGGTTGACCCGATTTCATTTTCCCCCCACTTTTTGATTTTTGCTAGCCAAAAGCACCGAATGTTGTAGTGATACGTAGTCAAACTGACAAAGGTCACGTTGATGTGTTAACAGATACAATGCAATTGTATAAATAGCATATAACATCGACCAAATGGATAATTGTATAAATCCGACAATCATGTACTTCAAGGAGATACGTAATTAATGTATATATCTTCGTTCATCATCAGTCGATAGAGGACATTTTGAACTATGTACAAGCCAAAAAAAAGTTGGCAAATTTTTGCAAAACCCAAAAGCTTAATTTATCTTTTTAGCTAATGCAACAATCTACTTTATGATGGTTAGGTACAACTGACCATTCATCAACTTACCTATGAACTTTTCTTCGTAGGATGGTGGTGAGTCAAGTTGATGTTCAGTTAAACAAACTTCAGTTGTTTGTTGAAGAGTCCAATGGCTACTAATTATAGGAATAAGTGTGGTCATATCTATTTGAACGATGTTAGTAAATATGAACATTTTAAACTTTCAAAAGTATAGTCTAAGCATCAAATCTATATAGTAAAAAAGGCAAATCACAAGTCACAACGATGCACTATGCTAACCTAAAGGTCGCAGATACGAAGCTGCAATCATGACAAACACTTAGAAGTTAGAACCTAAAAATACGACTAAGTTCTGAACCATATGGGTGATGTGTATTGTGTGAAGTAAAAGTATCCCATTAAATTGTTTTGTTTCACTTAATTTGGTGCACAAAGTACTTTTGATGATTTATATTAACACTTTTTAAATAAAAGATATATTTTGGATTCCTATTCATAAATATTTGGATTTACATAAAGCCAGAAGATAAACTCAAGAACAAGTTCATATTCTTTGGCCCTTTTTAATAAAGAAAACAATTTTTTAAAACTACATTTGTAGATATATATAGGTGTTAAAACACTACTTGATCTAAAGTTTGGTATGATAATGGAGTAAAATTGGTTTTACTGATTGACCGAATATTTGTATTGTAAAATTGTGCATTTTAGCGTACACCACTTGAGAAGTGATTAGACAGCGGGATGAGATCCTCTCGAGTTGTCTTCACAAACTGAGAGGATCCTTCGCGGTGCAGACAACAATAACATGTTATTAGTGTTACACTTTAACGCCATCTTATCACCTCTCAAATAACACATCAATAACTAAAGGAAATTTCTAAACGCCCCAACCGTTCAACTTATTACCCCAAAAGCCCCACTTTTTTAACTCTCAAACGCCCCTGCAAGAAGCTCTCCCAACCGAATATGTGGGCAACTCTATCAAATACGTGACATGTGTCCCATTTTGTGAAAACCTCAGTCTTATCTAAGATAAGTGTACTAAAGTTAGGTTGAAGAACTTTGATTTTAATATTAAGAATCGACAATTTTTGTCTTTAACCAAAAGTAATGCTTTTTTATTATTAAAAGTACACAAATATTAGCAACGGGTCCCACAGGTTGTCTTTAGAACTTATGATGATTAAGTGTTGAATGATTGAAGATATAAAATATTTTAAAAAAGGTATAAGTAGTTTAACCTTTATACATCCCTTTATACATTTATACATTTATACGATAAACTTCCTCAACACACTTTATTTGAAACCACCACATCGCCACCACACGGTTCCTCAACACAA